>JAWZYV010012058.1:0-289299 GCA_038373885.1 Cheiracanthium punctorium
AAACAAAGAATGTTCAAAGCTTTCTTTTACGTATAGAGAAATTTTTAATTACCATTTCTAGACAGCCCCACCCGTGGCCGAGCACATAGCGCCTTCAATTAGGATATGGAAGGTGCCTGATTTAAGCCCAAGACACGTCCGCCAACATAACCGTTCAGAGTTTTCCGTGGTTTTATTCGAAACTTAGAGTAAATTTGGGTTAAGACCACTTAGAAAGACTGCCAAGGAGGGCACCCCCCATCGGTCTATACACCTAGTGTAGATAAATGACCGTAATACCACAAAAATAAATCTATATTACTTTATGGCCCGTTGAAAAAAGAAGAAACAGAACTTGCTGCAGGTGTTAAAAATACTTCAAAACGTTATTTTAAAATTAGCTGAGTCCAATATTTCTGCTTTTCCCCACAGAGTCTGTGGAAAGAAAAGCCAAATAAATACAAAACACGAATTCTGTATTGGCTGACTTATATGCTAAAACAGAAAATTAGTTAAGTGATTTCAATTTTGCCTCTCATTGAGTAAATTATAGGAGGGGCTCGTGCCCCATCCCTGTTCCCGTATAACTCTAGGCCTGTAATCTGAGTATCTAAGACAAGTTCCTTAACTAAAACGCCAACAGCCTCCATTAAGTGAGTAGGCGTGAGGACTAACTGATCAATCTTTCTTTTAATTTTTAACTCATTTTCTTTAACTATTAATGATTATTCTAAATCATAAAGAATCTTACCCAATTCATTTAAAAATGGATTATACATAGATGCATATCATAAGACCTGATAAAGTTAAAATAAGCTCATCAAATTTGAAATAAACTGAAATGCTAAAATTTTTTATTTGGCTAAAATTTAAAATTCCACTCAATTCTGCAATTTCTGCATAATCTAATTTCTGGTACCTTATCATAGCAATAAACCAGTTTTAAAAGTGTATTTGTTGAAAATCTATTTCGAATTTTTGATTGTACAATTGTACAAAAGATAAGGTTGAAAAAAATATTTCTATAGCAGCATTGCTTGCTGGACGAAGAGGGGGTGTACAAGTAATCTGGATGTGTACAGGTAATGAGCAAAAATCATTAGAAATTTCACCAAACTTTCGACACACTTTTCATCATTTATCAGCCTTGACAGTTATGACTATTTTTTCTGTAAAATAGATATGGGAATTGGGTCTTCTTCTTTTAATTCAGAATTAATACCTCATGTTATAAAGTCAGACTTAGTTTCTCTTAACCACGCTTCCCTTCATTCTTTTAATTTAAATATTCACCTCTGTACTTTGAATGTAGTAAATATACTACAAGATGACACGGCAGAATGGCTTGTTCAAATCTCTACTTTAGAGAATAATGAAGTTTCAAAATTTTAGATAGAAATTCACGCCATTACATGGCACACACCTGCTATGATAGCTGAATGATTTTGTATTCTTTTAATCCAGAGTTAATACTCCATGTTATAAAGTCAGAATTAGTTTCTCTTAACCATGCTTCCCTTCATTCTTTTATAATTTAAATATTCACATCTATACTTCGGGTGTAGTAAATGTACTACAAGGTGACATGGCAGAATGGCTTGTTCAAATTTCTACTTTTGAGAATAATGAGGTTTTAAATTTTTAGATAGAGATACACACCATTACATGGCACGCATCTGCTATGATAGCTCAATGGTTTTGTATAGTGTCCAAGGCAATTGATACTGTTTTATAAGGTCTTTTACTAGTCTTTGAAAATTGAAATCCTGAATACGATTCACAATGTTTGCATCCATTTCTTCATAGTGTTCATTAGCCATTTCTAAATGCTATTTCATTATTGTTTCCTTTGTTTCATTAACAATTATGGTTTACTTTTAATTCTGAGTTCGAGACTTTGATTCAAAGTAGGTTAAATAGTAGACAATTAAATTAAATGAAGTTATTACACGTTTTTTTTTTTTTTTTTTTTTTTTTTTTTTCCCCCCCCCAAAAAAGTTTTTTTTTTTTTTTTTTAAAAAAAAATTTTTTTTTTTTTTTAAAAATTTTTTTTTTTTTTTTTTTTTTTTTTTTTTTTTTTTTTTTTTTTTTTTTTTCCCCCCTTTTTTTTTTTCCCCCAAAATTTTTAAAATTTTTTCTTTTTTTTTTTTTTTTTCTGCCTTTTTCAGCATATAAGTCAGCCAATGCAAAATTCGTGTTTTGTATTTATTTGCCTTTTCTTTCCACAGATTCGGTGGCGAAAAGAAGAAATATTGGACTCAGCTAATTTTAAAATAACGTTTTGAAGTATTTTTAACACCTGCAGCAAATGCTGTTTCTTCTTTTTTCAACGGGCCATAAAGTAATCAAGATTTATTTTTATGGTATTACGGCCATTTATCTACACTAGGTGTATAGACCGATGGGGGGTGCCCTCCTTGGCAGTCTTTCTAAGTGGTCTTAACCCAAATTTACTCTAAGTTTCGAATAAAACCACGGAAAACTCTGAACGGTTATGTTGGCGGACGTGTCTTGGGCTTGAATCAGGCACCTTCCATATCCTAATTGAAGGCGCTATGTGCTCGGCCACGGGTGGGGCTGTCTAGAAATGGTAATTAAAAATTTCTCTATACGTAAAAGAAAGCTTTGAACATTCTTTTGTTTTGTTTTATTAACATCAATAATAATACATTACGTTTCAACTAAATTAAAATGCAGCAAATAACGTCAAACACACACACACACGGAAAAAAATTGTAAATTTAGAGTTACCGTCTATTTATTTCATTTTTTCACACGAATATGGGTGTGCGAATGTTCTTTTTTTTTTAACACATTTTCTCACTCTGACAGGTGCTTTTAAGATAGTTTTGAGTCATTATGGGTCTGGTATGACCTAAGTGTATAAAAAGGTGCATAGACAGTAATGTTTACAATTTTTAGATAAGTCAGCCTTTTTCAATTCTCTATTCTGAGGAAGTGGGGATCGTCGCGTCGGCCCCGAGCTTCCGTTTCGCGCCGGTGCTAGTTTTTTCGCTTTTGTATTGTACCCTGCTTGTCCCAATGTGTGTTTTAAAAATGTTTTATAAAGCTCATTGAAATTTTAATCTTTATCTAGTTTAGATACCGGAGCCACATTATTCAGCATACAACATACATAGTCCCCCCACCTTTCAAATGTTGCGTTGCGAAATTGCGGGTTTAGGCCCTTTTGTTCTATAGAGCACCGGCCCATTCGACCACCGGCCCATCGGCAATCGCCCGACGGCCCAGTCCGGCCCTGACTAAATGCTCTACTTTCTTCTCATTCTTCGCATCCTCTGCCTGTCCTAAATGTTCTTGCCCCCCATACATATATATATGTACAGGTTGTCCCAAAAATACCGCACAAACTCTGCACAGCCAGATTTATCGTTGGGAGTACATAAAAAGTGCCGAAAGAACCATAACTGTACTTCCCGCAGTTTTCAAGAAAAGTGGGAGAATAAAGCAGAAACGTCATTTCCGGTGCACGAAAAGAGCCTTTATTGGAATCCTGAACATAGTTTTTTTTTGCATATGCTTTCATAAAATGACGCTCAAAATGTCCACCGCGCATACTGAGGCTTGCATTCGTGCGCAGTGTAATGTCCAATTGCTTACGTTGCATCAATCTGGCACCCACATAAATACACCAGCATGAAGGGGAGAGAATGAATCACTATTTATTGTAATTAGGACTCGATCGATCAATTCTTTCAAACGGTTTTCTAACATAGGTGCCATATCTAATGATTGCAGAGGCCATAAAACCGTGTCCTCCATATGTAATCCAGTGTCCAATTTAATGTTTCTACTTGTTTTTCCTCGCCCCGAATGTGATGTCATATTTCATTTTTCCTATTTTCCTCGAAACCTATGGATCGTACAGGTACAGTTCTTAGGACAATTTATATATATATATAAATACATATGTAACATTACAAGTCAAAAGCCTATGAAAATCCCATATTTCTGGAACTACGAAGTTTAATTCAGTTGGAACAAAGAAATCCGCGTTCAAAAACTGCAATGAATACACGGTCCCTTGCAATTCCTTTGTAACTTTGTAGACGGTCCCGGCAGCCAGCCACATAACAAACCCTGTCATAACAAACCCTGTGAAAACCGCTGCCCAGTTTTAGCTTTTGGCCAATGGTTGCAACGCGTTCGAGGTCATGTGACATGACGTCCAAAGCTTTTATAAGGACCTGCAACAGAACAGGAGCAGATTTTTGCGTGACTGCAACTGCCTAACAAAGATGTATGGAATCATCAAATAAAATTATGTAACCGCAGTTGGAGTCCGTCTCATTCTCTTCCATCGACGGCCGCTATGGCCCAAGGATTTTCACGATCGCTCCAACGCCAACGACGATCGGCCTCTTCTACAGCCTCAACCCATCCGGCCCGATTCCCGCAATATCGGCTCTAATCCAGAGTCCCGAGCCAGCGAGTGGAAAGCCTCAGTGGTAAGGCGAGACCTCAACTCCCTCGCCTTACCACTGGTTCCACGACATAACTTTCCCGTAGCGCCCGAATGCTACATATATATAAATCATTTTTTTTCAATCTATTTTGTAATAATTAATTTTAGGATCCTCCTGTGCTCTTTGTCCTCTCGGATTGCCCCCTCCTCTGACATATTGTCCGTCACGCCAAACATTGTTACGTCACTGTGTCCCCCTCCCTTAGCTAAAATCCTGGATGCGCCACTGTGTGCGGTGGTAGCTGAGTGGTTAAGGCGTTGGACTCGTAACCGGAAGGTTGTGGGTTTGATACCGGCGTACCACTAAAGACCACTGTGTACATGCGGTGTACGTGCACGTTAAATCCGTGGTTCCGAAAGTCCTCTCGGTGGTCGCTTGCAGTTTCCGAGGGGTGCAAATATTCAAAAGTCCCCCACCTTCTGGTGAGGTTCCAAATTGCGGCTTGAAATTCCGGAAAGGACGTATATGTAGCTCTAAGCGATACATTCAGCTGTCCTCTCCTCTCAAATAAATAAATATCGACTTAATTATATCTATGAGGGGGTTAGGAGAAGGAAGGGGTTAACAAAGAAAATGCTATTTTTATGTTAGCTAAAGCTAAAAGGTTTGATTTTCCTTTTCTAATTCCATTTAAGTTTAAAACAGTATACAGGCCGACCGATGGCCAAGTGGACAAGACACTGAACATGGGTAGTTGGCTGAAGTGTGAAGGTCTAGGGTTCTGGCCTGCCGCACGACTGTAGATCTAACGGTCTGGTGTTCTGGGCGGTTTTCTCCAGATGCAATGTGAACACACGTTACGCTTTTTAAGGAGTTAGAACCCCTTAAAATGTCGCCCGTCCAAATCCAAGGCATGTTCGCTTAAGCAGACAGCCCTCGTGTGTAGATTTGTCTTAAACAACACAAACAATTAAAACAGTACACAGATAAAGGCATAAAAAAATATGCCTCCCAAAAAATTATTATTATTATTATCATCACTCTATTTTTTTTCAATAAATACAGTTTTTTGCGCTTAATAACAGTGGCGTGGCGAGGTTTATTGGCGCCCGGGGCTGAGTTTCAGTTTGCCGCCCCTTACATTCTAAGATTTTGGCGTTAGAAGAGCGTCAGGCTAATTTTTCTTAAAGATTTGGTGCCAAATGGGAGAAAAGGTGTTATGAATTTTTCTTTTTAAGTATTATCGGCAGTGGCATACACGTCTATTTCGGGTATACGATGAATGGAAGAAGATTAAAACATAAGCGGTTTATGAATTAGATTGATATATTGGAACATTTCATTCCCCTAGTAGCACAACTAGTTCAGAAAACGTTCACAGTACGTTCATAACACGTTTTTATACGTTCAAATAACGTGTTTTGAACTTTTTTTGAACTAGTTGTGCTACTAGGGTCAGTTGTTATTTCGTTAAAGCAAAGCATGCTAGGGCTATGTGTCGAATAGAAAAATATCTTGAGCAGAAGACTTCTTAAAGCATTTATCGTGTATTCACATCTAGAGAAAACCAAACAAAACTCCTGACCTTAAGTTAACAGCCTCGCTATAAGTCAGAGACCTCGACCTTTATACTTCAGCCATCTACCAATAATGAACAAAAAAGTTGAAGCATCGTTGAACCTGCTTTGAAGATATTCTAATTAAGACACAAAGGATCGAGAAGAAAAGACTTCAGAATATCTACATATAAGTGGCTTCACTTTAATTTTAAAAAGTAGCCATATTTTAAGCATATCAACTACATATGGCTTCAAAATCGTTCTAAAAGAATGTAAACACTCTCTGTATTTACATCAGTTAGAGCACTGACGGACAGACAGACGAAACAAAATCATAAACACTCTTCAGTAAATTTTATATTTCACAAGACAAAATGTATTATACACTCAATATTTAATTTATACTACTTTTTAACACTACAAATAACACAAATATGATGTACTGTAAAAGCAATCTAGCAGATTGGTACGTTCGCAACCCGCTCACCAAAATCAGCGGCGTATATAGGCTTATATTTCGGGGGGAGGTGTGATCCGGTATTTTAAGTCTTATTTTTACAATAGTTAATATAAATGTTTTAAAATAGCTGTTTTTTAATAATTATTTTTCATTTTCTGCGGGGGCCCGGGCCCCCTCCCCCTCTCCCCTTCAATATGGCACTGAACAAAATCCTCTGGGATTTGAAACTGACGGGTTAAGTTTTAAAACTATGCTGAAAATGCACAATCTGTCCTATATTCTTCAGTAATGGTGAAACAAGATTTTAAAAATGCTTAATTCTTTCAAATTGATTCTTTACTTCATTTTTTTAATCACACTTCTGTCAATTCTTCAAATTCGGGAGAAGCGTTTAATTTTTACGGGGGAGGGATTTTTTCTAGGAGGGCAGTGCTCGTAATTACATCTCCCCAGCTACCGACCTGACCCCAGACAGCACAGCAAATTTGCATCAAACTTGCAGTAAGCTTGATTTATCAAGTCAATAAACTTGAATTAAGCTTGAAAATTTCAAGCGTGTAAGCTTAATGCAAGCTTGAATCAAGTGTTCAAGTTTACACTTGCCCAACTTGCATTAAGCTTGACATAGCAAGCTTGAATCAAGCTTTACATAGCAAACTTAATTCAAACTTACTACACTCTAAAAAAATTTCCTAAATACACGGGGCGCCGGTCGGCGAACTCGCTCCATATATTTTATTTTTCCACGCATTTTCCCCTCTACGTTGAAACCTCAAGTTATTTTAATCTGTTTCCGTCCAGCGTCCGCGACTGGGATCGATCTCGGGACCTAAGATGTGGGAAGTCAGCGCCCTAACCGCCATGCCAATCTGACTCGAGGTGACATGACTGAAGTTTTAAGTGGCTGTTATGGTTGTCATGCCGTTTTTTGGCGAGATTGATCAGTATTGTCCGATGTGGATCTGTATCTTATCCTTTTCCATGGGATGAATCAAAATTAAAATAATGTTATATGTGATTTATAGACTCTACTAATAGGAAATGAGCATAATATAGACTTAAAAGCAGCACCTGTTTTAAAACTTTTACTATCGCAACACTCATGTCGGGCAATATTGGCCAAAATCGAGAAAAAGGACTGATTTTAAAATCAATTTTGTAGTATATTTGTATTTTATTTTCAAGAATTTCAATATTTAGAAATATAGAATGCTTGAATATTATGCTTGAAAATTTCAAGCGTGTAAGCTTAATGCAAGCTCGAATCAAGTGTTCAACTTTACACTTGCCCAGCTTGCATTAAGCTTGACATAGCAAGCTTGAATCAAGCTTGACATAGCAAGCTTAATTTCAAGCTTAAAAAATTTTCCTAAAAAAAATTTCTTAAATACACAGGGCGCCCGTCGGCGAACTCGCGCCACATCTTTTACTTTCCCGCGCATTTTCCCCCTCTATGCTGAAATTTCAAGTTACTTTAATCTGTTTCCATCAAGTGTCCGCGGCTGGGATCGAACTCGGGACCTATGGGTTGGGAAGTCAGCGTCCTAACCATTCCGCCAAACTGCCTCGCGCTGGCATGACTAAAGTTTGAAGTGACTGTCATGGTTGTCAAGCCGTTTTCTGGCGAGATCAATCCTTGCCCGATGCCGATCTGTTTCTTTTATTTTTCCATGGGATGAATCAAAATTAAAATAATGTTATGTGTGATTTATAGAGTCTACTAATAGCGAAATAAGCATAATATAAACTTAAAAGCAGCACACGTTTTAAAACTTTCAATATCGCGACACTCATGTTGGGTAATACCGGCCAAAATCGAGAGAAACGACTGATTTTGAAAT
This sequence comes from Cheiracanthium punctorium, assembly GCA_038373885.1. Lineage (NCBI taxonomy): Eukaryota > Metazoa > Arthropoda > Arachnida > Araneae > Cheiracanthiidae > Cheiracanthium > Cheiracanthium punctorium. The sequence goes on from JAWZYV010012058.1 coordinate 8,267, forward strand.
CAATTTTGTAGTATATTTGTATTTTATTTTGAATAATTTCAAAATTTGGAAATATAGATTCTTTTTTTTTTAATTCAATGGTCAAGTACATTTATGACTGATGATAAATTATTTGTTATGTGCATGTGGCTTTCCAAATCAAGCAGTAATCAAGTTGTATTCAAACTTAACAGTTCAAATGACTTAAATTCGGCGGGAAAATATTTGCTGACTCATTTTTTTTGTAATCTCCAAGCTTGCTGCAAGCTTAAAATGAATTGAACTGTCAAGCTTGTGTTAATACGTCAAATTCAAGGAAATGTCAAGCTTGATTTAAGCTTATGTGCTGTCTGGGACGTACACTTTAATTTACTAAAGTATGCATAAGGGGCCATCACATTTAAAGACGCACCAACTTTATTTTTACAATAGCAGCAACTATATTTCATTTCGTATTTCTAAAAATTTAGCTCATTTAACATCGAATAGCAATTTTAAAAAATTTTAAGTAAAAATTTATTAGTTATTATCTTCTAAAATTTCCCTTTTCCTGTGTTAAAATATTTTTTCATTCTTTTTATATACTAACCCTTCATGCCTCTTAACGGTCTTCTATCATTCTGATAAAGTAACATTAGCAAAGCAGCTGCCGCCCTTTTGATTTGAAACTTTTTCAACCTGCGGATTCTTTAAAGCCACTATTTTCTTGGCGGGTTGAAATGTATGCTAGAGTGTGAACATACGGTAGGAAGAATCCGCACCTAAAGCTCTACCGTACCTTGCAGAATACAAACATACATTAGCAGGTTAAGAATGACATCAATATGATGTCACACATCCGAACATTGTTCGCTTAAACGAACGTGGCAGAATAGACCCCAAGGTCTTGTCTTAGTGAAATCTTTTGTTGAAGTACATGAGCATATTACAGCTCAGATCTTGACAACTTGCTTTGAGGAAATACCATGAGATAAATCGAGCATTTAGGTGAAAAATCCTACTGCAAATATCTTATTTTAATTTCTGGTGATTACTGATTGCAATCATTAGTTTTCCTTGTGTAACGACAAAGCTACTGAAGGGCTAGCTGCCTAGTAGGGTTTACCTCTAACGGAGGACAGAAGAATTAGTTTCTGCAGAAAGTGTTTAATAAAAAACGTGGTTTAATTTTTTTCTATGAAAATATGCAAAATTAAATATTTCAAATTGAAAATATTGTAGGTTGACTTAATATAAATGTTAGCCTTTTTTGTTTTTAATAATTTTAATTGGTTCATTCAGTAAATGTCTTCTACTTTTCAAAAACGTATTTCAATTAATATAGCAAATTCTTCACAATAATAAAAAAACATCCTGAAAGTTTGAGGTGCTCTAAACAACACGTGAGTAATAACCCTTGTAAAGTGATCCCGGGCTATTGGCGGGAATATTGAACTATAACTATGACAATTGCAAATTTTAATCTTTTTCGTGTGTTCGAGGATTATTCAGGTAATCCAAGGTGGCACCAGCAGGGAGCCAATATACAAAATAGTACGTTTGATTGTACGAAAGGGAGTATGATGTCGAATCCAAATCAATGTTTTTTGTCAAATAAAGCTGTTCTTTTCTCGGAAGCATTCCCCAAATGTATCCTCTTACTTCCACCTTTTAAAAATCTATTAAAATCCAATAAAACCACCCTTACGCTTTGCTGTTCCGTTTTTATTATCTTCACAACGAAAATACAAGTGTGTTTCAGTCTAGTCATGAAGAAAATTTTTCATCCCTTTTTTAAAATATAAGTAACGTGGTGTTAAAGAAACAGGAGAATGCGCGTTTGACACCACCGGTCTGCTTTTAAAGCTGTTCAAAAGTCCTGCGACGCCTATTAATTTTTAAATGAAACTGCTGTAACACTGGATGCAATGGTAGGCGGGAACTTTCTCTTGACGCCCACTTTAATTCTATAAAGGAATATCTCTTTCGGTGGGTAAGAAACACCCATTTTCAACTTCACATACAGTAAAGAGAAATTGTAAAGAATCCATCTTACCTATTGAAACTAATGACGAATTCTGCTGAAATAATAATGTCAGCATCCTGAAGAATTTTGAGAGCAAGCGATTGCTCATGTAGGGGGTATACTCTTCCTGATGTGCACGCCCACATTAATTCTAAGAAAGGCTTATGAATTTCGGTGAGTAAGTAATGCAGAATTGTAAGCTCCCCAAACCCAACTAGCACACATACGTTGGGTTATCTCTGGCAGGTGGTTGGCACAAGGTTGTTACGTTGGGCAAACGTTGGATGTCCATATGGAAATGTCGGTATTCTGTTGGCTAAAGGTTGTGTTGGGCAACCGTTGGTAAACAACCGTTGGCCATCGGTTGGCTGAATGTTGTGTTGGGCAACCGTTGGTAAACAACCGTTGGCCATCGGATGGCTGAATGTTGTGTTGGGCAACCGTAGGTAAAACAACCGTTGGCCATCGGATGGCTGAATGTTGTGTTGGGCAACCGTAGGTAAAACAACCGTTGGCCATCGGATGGCTGAATGTTGTGTTGTGCAACCGTACCATTGCGCATGCGCAGAGACACACATTCAGGAAACCGGGAAGCGATAGATTCATGTCCGTTCGCCGTTCCGTTTCCGCCATTGCTTGTTATGATGTGTTGATACACTTTTATAAAGTGATTGATAGTTGAAATCTGAAACGAATATTTATCTTTTCAGCTATATTTCTGTGAATTTTATTCGTTGCATAGGTTCGTAGTAACTTGAATCACGATAACTATTATTATTGATGCATTGATTATAGTTCGATTGTCCATAATCCTAACGATCTTCAAAGTATGTAAACAAACAACTTACTATGGAGCTATGGTAATAAATGTATAATTGCACAGTGCTTATTAAAAGATGCGTTTTGGATAACTAAACAATGCTATACAGCTTAATAATAAAGTTTTATTTGCTGATAGTTGTACAACAGTCGGGAAGGTAAAATTGGACACAATTGTTTTCTCCTAATAAGTTTATTCTGAAATAAAATCAACTTGAGCCGTTCTTATATTTTACAAGATTATAATGACTAATGAGATTTCAGATTTAGAAGTAGTTATTAAACTAACACTACTTCAATTTTGAAATCTCGTTGGTTCACAGTGGTTAATCAACAACAAGGATTTAAATTTGTGCATCAAAATTGTTTTGTTGTTAAAGGTATGTATAAAATATTTTACAGTTTTAAGAATTCAGTTATTTAAATATTTTACAAATGTGTTATAGTACTTTACAGTTCATATATATATATCTATATTTACCAACTTCATTTTGTTATTTATTTATTATTTTAGAAGAGATTTTTGTATCTACACCTGTTATATGCTACAGGACTCAAATTTTATGGAGAAAAATACATAATCTATATGCAATCAAATACTCTCTGAGAGTACTGGAAGAAAAAGCATTTTTATTGCTTTGACAAGTCTCTTCTACTGCGTATTTTAGTTGAATGAAAAATATCAGTAGCTCTTTAAGTAATACGCGGTGACTGAGAGTTTTCATTTTATGTGCTATAGCGTGTAAGCAACATCACTAATACATTCTGTTGTACTGATATCTTTCTCATAGTCAGATAATATAGATGCACCCGTGTGTTGATACTTGCATGCGTCCTTGCGATACTTGCATGCGTTGATATTGCATGCGTAATGCATATGCATTACGCATGCAATATTTTTTTTTCTTTTACTTTGCAGTCAATATCTACAGTTAACTGAAAATAAAAATAGAACTACGAAATGGCATTGTATTCCATACCAATTTTATTCGGGCAAACTAAAAATTAAGAATCTAAAAAATTACGTAAATTGAAATAAATGTAAAAAATAATAAATAAATATTTTAGTAAAGAATGATTTCAGTGACATTCTTCAGTGACTTTATATTCCTATTGGATTTCTCCACATGAATATTTAAAAAAAAAAAAAAAAAAAAAAAAAGATTAAGCCTCCTTACAAAAGTTTCAACGGAGTAAATTTTCAGATGTTTTGAGAGACACTTTACAAAATTAACTGTCAAAGGACAAGGAGGTATATGAATCATATTTCAAAAAATTAGCATTCTTTCCTTTAACGTTATGTTCTTTCTTTTAATTAATTCGAAAAGTTTTTATGATTTTGGTTTGCCTGCCGTCCTGGTTCTCTAAAACTGTAAAGGGTAGCTTCTGAAAGGACCTTCTAAATATTTTCCTGCTTCCGATCTCTCCCCCCTCCTTTTTTTTAAACAGTTCATAAGTTGCACCTGCAATATTAATTTTCTTCATAGTGCAAAATAGGTTAGTTTTCTACAGAGTAATATATGTTTGTAACTTGACAGATCGTTTACTATTTGAAAATAACACATTTCTGTAAGTGACGGGACTAGAGCCGGTTTTAAGCAAAAATGTTGGGAGGGGGGGTGTAAAGACAAAATTTTCTGACGATATATACCAATATGCTTTCAAAAATATACACCGAATATCTGGCCTCTTGGGCGGTTTCCTCCAGATATAGCTTGAATACGCATTAAATCCCCTAAAAGTCCTTCGCCCGAGGCACCCCCCATCCCAGGCAGATACTTAATGTGCATGTTTGCCTTAAATACACACTGCATTACATGATCTGGAATGAAGTTGGCTTGAGGGGACAAAAGGGACTTGTTTACTGGCACAAAACTCACTAAAAGGAAAATCGTAACAAGACTATGTTCATGATATAGTATAACTTATAATAAACATTCGGCAGAACTGGTAATTTATACACTGAGCATTTTACAGATTGGTGATCAAAGCTAAAATTTGCTGACAGTCCTTTGGCAACTGACAATTTTGTCGACAAAAGTATTTTTTAGGGGGGGTGGGGTGTCCGCTCGCCCTCCTCCTAAGCGCACAGAAACCCACTGTTGAGGTGGAACCATATTTGATGAAAGAAAAAATGTGACTATTTGATAATATGCTTCGTTCTACATATCTACCGTCCCTTAAAACTTATCTGAATCTGTCACTGCATTTGCTGTTAGTAAAATAATTAAAAACTTTAATTTCAAATTTGACAGTTTTTCATATATCTATAGAAATGTTATGAAGTAGCACATCAATTTGTCAAATATTCGTCAAATATAATTATCCAACATTAGGTTTCTGCATTGGCCTAAAATATGAAACTAACTTATAAATGTAACGGTTAACAATTATGATAGCTAAATGTTAAAAATAACCAATTTCCAACAGTTGGATAATAGAGTGACAACATACAGATTTTACGGTGTCCCAATGTATACATTTACATGTTAACCCAACGTATGCATTTAAACATTAACATAACGTATGCATTTATACGTTAACATAATGTATGCATTAACACGTTAGCCCAACGTATGCATTAATACGTTAGCCCAACGTATGTATTTATACGTTAGCCCAATGTATGCATTCATACGTTAGCCCAACGGTTGGAAATATGTTGGCAAAATGTTAGAGCATACGTTGGCCCAACGTAAGAAATAACCAGTTGCCAACCGTTGGATAACCGTAAGCCAACGTGTCATTTCAACGTTGCCCCAACGTATGCATTCATACGTTGCCCCAACGTATGTGTGCTACCTGGGAACAGTAGACAAAATATTTCATAAAAATTTTAAATAATCCATGCTGTTCTTTGAAAGTAATGATGAATTCTGCTGAAATAATAAAATCCGCTTCATAGACAATTTCAGCGACCGTTTGTGTATGTAGGCGGAAACCTCATGATGTCTACGCCCACATCAATTGTAAGAAAAGATTATGATTTTCGGTCGGTTAGAAACAGAATTTTTCAATTCCACAAAAAGTAAACAAAAAATTTAATTAATAATATAAGTAACCTATCGTGATCTTTGAAAGTAAGATCAATTCTGCTGAAATAATAAAATCTGCAACACGAACAGCAGACGTGCGTGTACACGGAAAACTTTTCCCGATGTTCACGCCCACTTGAATTGTAACAAAATGTTATGACTTTCCATAAGTAGGAAGGACAGAGAGGGCTTCTTTCTAATTTAGCCTTCGGTGGCATTTTCTTCTTTCTTTCGTTTTTTTTTTTAGCAGGCGGAATTCAGCTGATGTAGACAATTACACCCCCCCCCCTTCCTTCTTATTCAAAAGTATTTATTTACGAGTAGATTCATTTCCAGACTGGTGAAATTCAATGTCCTAAGCCATATGACTGGGCGAATGACAATGCATGGCGCTCCCAATACCCATATATACACCAGCATGAATTTTATTCTTTCAAAAATGTACTTTATAAAAACATTAAAGAATTTCCAAAACTTTTTCCTTTTTATTGCCCTTGTAATTTCATTGCCTGCTTTCTTTAGAATACATTTCTTTAAAGCTGACAACGCTTTAATAGTACGTAGAGATATAAAAGTAAAAGGAGCATGATTGGGCAGATGATTTTAATTTTGTCTATGGATTCAGGACCTAAATACGGCCCTTAACAGAGATTTTTAAGCATCGCTCAGTAAACGAAAGATTTAATTAAAAAATTAAATAATGCATTGTGATTTTTCCGAATTATAATGTCTTTTATTAAAAAATGAAATCGGCATCATGAACTAATCTAGATAATAAGTAGTTCGCATATAGGCGGAAACATGCATCTGAAGTTTACGTCCACTTCAATTGTAAGAATGTTTAAAATTTTCTGTGGGTAAGAGACACACACTTTTAAGCTCGACAAAAGAGAAAAGAAAAATTTTCAATAAATATAGAAACATATACCCAGACAGCACAGCAAACTTGCATCAAACTTGCAGCAAGCTTGATTTATAAAGTCAATAAACTTGAAAATTTCAAGCGTGTAAGTTTAATGCAAGCTTGAATCAAGTGTTCAAGTTTACACTTGCCCAGCTTGCATTAAGCTTGACATAGCAAGCTTAATTTCAAGCTTAGAAAATTTTCCTAAAAAAATTTTTCTTAAATACACGGTTCGCCCGTCGGCGAACTCGCCCCACATATTTTATTTTCCCCTTCTATGCTGAAATTTCAAGTTAATTTAATCTGTTTCCATCAAGTGTCCGCGGCTGGGATCGAACTCGGGACCTATGGGTTGGGAAGCCAGCGTCATAACCATTCCGCCAAACTGCCTTGCGCTGGCATGACTAAAGTTTGAAGTGACTGTTATGGTTGTCAAGCCGTTTTCTGGAGAGATCGATCAGTGCCCGATGCCGATCTGTTTCTTTTATTTTTCCATGGGATGAATCAAAATTAAAATAATGTTATGTGTGATTTATAGACTCGACTAATAGGGAAATAAGCATAATATAAACTTAAAAGCAGCACACGTTTTAAAACTTTCAATATCGCGACACTCATGTTGGGCAATGCCGGCCAAAATCGAGACAAACGACTGATTTTGAAATCAATTTCGTAGTATAATTGTATTTTATTTTGAAGAATTTCCATATTTGGAAATATAGAATCTTTTTTTTTTTTAATTCTATGGTCAAGTACATTTATGACTGATGATAAATTATTTGTTATGTGTATGTGGCTTTCCAAATCAAGCAGTAATCAAGTTGTATTCAAGCTTGACAGTTCAAATGACTTCTTCAAGCTTGCTCCAAGCTTAAAATGAATTGAACTGTCAAGCTTGTATTATTACGTCAAATTCAAAGAAGTGTCAAGCTTGATTTAAGCTTATGTGCTGTCTGGGCTACTCAGCCGTGGTGGGCCCCTTTTCCGAACTTTTAAAATGCAGCGTTTAATGTTCTGCATTGTATGTATTTTATTTTTAATTACTTAATTAATTAATTTTATTATTATTTTTAAATTGGAAGCACTTAACAACTATCACTTTATATAAAATATATAAAATGTCATATTTTTATTTCAGAGTTGTGAATAACTAGACAGAAACTGCCCCATTTGAGGGGTTGGGGTGGGTGCTTAGAAACCCCTTCAATATTAAGTCATAAAATACTGATTAACTTATCTAACGCATATTCACAATACATCTGGATAAAATCACCAACATCTAAACTGTACATTGACAGATGCGCGGTAGACCAGATCCCTGGACAGGACCTCAGGTAAATGAACCAGATAGAATGTTTCCCCCCCTCCTCCTTTTTTTCACCTGTGAAGGAGGCACTTGAATCCTACGGGCTGAAAACATTGTAAATAGTAAGTATTGAAATCATAAAATAAAAAAAATTACTATAACAATATATATGTGCTGCTTGTGCTGGCTTTATACCGTTCAGTTTAGAAATTACACTTCTGGACCGATATCAGTTTTGATGTTTGGTTCAGTACATCGCCAAAATCACATGTCAACCCTAAAAGGATAGCCGCTATCGGACCGTTGCATGCCCGAAATCAACTTTTATTTGCCTACGTCAAATCGTTTTGCCAGCACAGAACCGACACCGTCCCAATTACCATCATGCCAATGCCGACATCGAAACGGTACTGCCGATGACGGCCCATCCCTAACCCGATACGGCTGTGTTTGCTGGGATGCCTTTTATTTTGTCTGTAGAAGGGAATACTTAACAGCGAGTCTGTTAAATGATATAAAAATGCCGTCGCAAATTGAATGACATGTCAGTGCACGTCGATTCAGAAGATCTGAATTCAATTTTAAATTGATTAAAAACCATCGCTTACGTAAGGTGAATGTGTTCTTTGCACATAACATTTTGGAATACTTTTGATGCTTATAATACATAAGATGATTCTGCCATAATTGGAATTGGACACGAGACGATTCGAGACTTTGGACTACCTCGGTCTTGTCTCTCAGTAACAAACCTTTATTTTGTTTGATTTCGCGTCTCGCACGATACTTCTCGCTGTCTCGCAAACTTCTGAACAACTATTTTGCTGCTTTATTTTCCCCGCGAGACATCGCAGAGATAAAGTTCTGAACATTCTTGCCTCGGAAATACTGCTTGCCCTGTCTCGCAAAGTATTTGCCTTTCTCGTCGTGCAACTGACGTCCATCTCTAGTTATTATCCTTTATTGATTCTGCTTACGAGGTCACTGGAACAAATTGTTTAAATGCCATTCTAAATCTAGAAAATAATCCTGACATAAGAGTAGTGAATTGAGTGACTCTTGTGAAGTAGCAGCGCTAGACGCTGAAGGAAAATTACCACAGTTGGTCTTTACAAGAGAATGCGATAAACCTAGGTCCAGGGTGGGGCGGGGTAATCCCATAATTCCTTGGGTACGCTACTGAAATTAATATGATAAACATATCCCTAACTACTCCAATATGAAATTTAGTGTGCAGTTGTTATAATATTAACAGTTTTCTTTAAAATTAAAAGTAGTCAATAATATAATTAAAATTAGCAAGTACTTTATGCGTTTTTTGCTAACTATTCGTAATTAGACAACGCAAAGAATCTTTTATAGAGCGAATTAGTTCATAATAGATGAACTGATGATCATTGTTAAGGAACTCATATACAAGATATCCCCAATTCATTGTGAGATAAGTACTGGTATTTGAGGTACGAATTTAACCGGAGAAATTTGAGGGCCACGAATGGCCTAGTAACAAATCTAATCACAATCTATCTGATGGATCCTAGTCAGTGCTGAAACAAAAAGCTCAGTGCCTTGAAATATCTTAAGGAACTTAAAGTGTCAAAATCTGCTAAAATATATCTTCAATGTGTATCGTAGAATTCACAGAAGTGTAGGTATCGATACAAGTTGACACGCCTTTCGGCTATGCATGCAAGTGTATTCACATTCGTGTTATGTTTTCTGTATTTCAAAGTTATTTAATTCAGTTCATTAACTAACTATATTACAGCTTCTTTAAATAATGGATTTAGTAATATTACAGGTTTTTAAATAATGAATTTAGTCATAATATATTCTTTACATTTTATATATATATTTTAAGAAGGTAGCTACCGAAAAGTAACTATAGTTGAGGACTTAAAAAAGTAGATAAAAATTCAATTATACTCTTGATACGTTTATATTTTAGTTATTTGTACGAAATAATTTCTTTTGTATGAATAAATTCTTATGAATTATCTTATAATAATTACCATTGCTGACAACATAGCTTTAAATCTAATCTTATACATTAAAGTGACTGGTTTACTATGTACTCACTTCATGTGTAAGAAAATTTCATAGATCTACTAATTCAGAATAAACATCTTACAGTAAAAATACTTAATTATCCTAATCATGATCATTCATTTGAAGAAATATACATTAATAAGAAATTAATAAACTTTAGTAACTCAAAACAATACCAACTTTTAATACTATGAAATCATATCTAATGTTTAAAATAACAAATTTGTTTCCTCAATAAAGAATTTACCTTTTGTTTAGAAGAATAAAATGTATTTAAATGTAAGTTCTCGTTTAATTGAGTAGAATGAGGTAACTTTAAAATTATAAAGCTCCTTAAATCAATTAAACTGTAATTAAATCTACCAGTCAAGCACCGGCTTTCAAAAACTTAAGGAACAATTTGACGGATAAATCTTATGGGTATAATGCGATATTTTAATTATTTATTATAGAATTTTGCTGTATATTCGGTAAGCGAAAAGAATTATTCGGTTTCATTCTGTAGGGATATCAACTTCATTTTAATGTTTTTATATATTTTATTTTTAATCTTAGGTAAATTATGTGCCATTCGTTATATTTCAATTTAGATCAAATAATTGAAAGATATATTTACTAAACTAAGAGGGCTTGAAAATAAATAAATATTTTAAAGTGAGGCATAATAGTCCAAATTCTATTAGTCTATAAGAAATGTTATGTAATTTTGTTCTTGAATATTATATTTTCGAACACAAATGGTCCCAAGATGAAGAAAAAAACCATATATTTGTTACTTCTGTTGCTGTCATTTTTGATCTGTGAATCTCATTCACAAATAAACGGAAAGAGAAAGTAATTACTTTGTGATATTGTTTTTAGAAACCATTCACTGAATAAATGATATGAAAATTCAACGTAAGTCAAGTGAATAGTTTAATAAATCGAATTAAAATAAATTTTTCTTTATTAAATAACTGATATCGTTCAGGGAAATAATTCTATGCATTCTGTGTTTTTACAAATCATAAAATTTAATATTCTGAATAATGCATATGATATTGATTTCAACAGACAGTTGATAAATTTAAAATAATTTTTATAAACTACACTTTCATAATATTTCAAATATTTTTTTATATATATTTAATTAAAATTATTTTTGTTTATTGCTTATTACTTATTTATTTTCTAGAAGCTCAAACAAAATAACACAAATGTTAAATCCAATTGCACATAATTACAGAATTTCCTGACATCCAAGAAACAAAATTGTAGAATTGCAGAATTTCATTATTTTACTCTGAATCTGTACTTACGTAAGTACCTATTTTATGGCACACACTAAAGTATTACGATAAGTTTATGAATTGAGGTAAAAACCTAACACTCTGCTCACAAACACACGAATTTTTCATACACGTACTTTTAATCATTAGAATTACGACGTAATTCTGAAAATATTAAAATTTATTCGTCAGAGTACTTTTTATCTAATTTTCAGAAGCAAAATTTTCTTACTGCATATGCAACCTTAAAAAATATGTGACAGTGAAACGGTTGGATTTGTTAGTATATTAGACTAAAAAATATATTTCCCAAATTCAACAATACTAGCTTTTCTTATTATTAAATGGATATGATTTGCTACGATAATCAGATAATTTCTCAAAATTAACATAAAACGGTTATATACCAAAAAATTAGAGCCAACCTTTATTAGCGCGTTGGTGCGACTTTGGCTCTGCTCAGCCAATACTCTTTTTTGGCATCGATTCAACAAGTTCCCGAGAAATCTTTGCCTCACTGACATAATAGCACCACTAATTTTGGCCAGGCACAAGTCTGAAAGGTTGTCATTTGACAAAAGAAATACATGAATTCTTGCTGTTTGCGCGATTTTCTGATCCAGCCATTTTCATAATGGAACAGGAAACGATGCACCTGGTTACAGTTTTCAAGTCCTCAAGTGACCAATTTTGTCACCCCTGGTCCTACAACAAGCGTCTATCCTACATTTCTTTGATACCAGAAGATCATCCTCTTATAAATCTCCCTTGCTTATGGAGATATGCTTTGTGATGCATTTGCATTTAATTCTGCCGTAATTTGTTGAGTTGCTGTGTTTTTGGATTTCTGAAAAATATCTATTTGTCTTTCACTTTTGATTCACCAGCCTTTTTGTACATGAAAGTTTCATTATCGCTAAACGTTTCATTTTCCCCTATTTGCTGCCATTCTTCTAGAGTGAAAAAATTCTAAGATTTGTCATTTCAGATGTGCTGGCACTAGCCCTTCTTGCACCGACAATATTTTGTCTTTCCTACTTTAACATTAACTTCCGTGATAACTAAGTCGTCAGAATCTGAGATTTCCTTATGTAAGCAAGTCTGCGTTGTCCCTGTCAGGCTAGATTTTTCCTTTTTTCAAATAAAAGGATTGTCTTTAATATGTTGGCCACTCAATGTATTTAAAGCACTGTTTGCATCTACTTCATTATTTCTCAAAAGCATTATGTAATTTTTAATCTAAATATAACTATAGAGTTCAAAGTGTTATTTAATCCAAGACTACTGATTTAAAGCCAAATTTTTCCAAATGTTTTCTAAAAACAAGTACTTTATATATACATTTATACGTTATTTAACAGTTGTTGTTTTTGTTGTTTCTATTGCTCTTTGGCTACCGCGGAGAGTTGCCAGATCCACCATACAGAACGGCGATGGGCGAAAGGAAACGGCTTCCATTTTAATGAACCACAGTGGGAAGAACAGCAACAGCTAGAGGTCTCCTACTTTTGAAACCATTCCAGATGAAAGACCTAGCACATGAGATAGGCACTCCCAGAGGTATTGTTCCAACCTGGAGAACACTGGGGCCAAGAAAATATTTTACGTGCACCAACTCCCATTAGTGTACGCCGACCCACAGCAGTCCAGCCGAGAGAAGAGTTCACCATCCCAAGCACTGTCCAAGCCGGTGCTGTTTCAGTTTCGATGTTGTTACGGAAATGTATTTTAGTGACTAGGCCACTGCGATACTGTTATTTAACTAATAACATTGAGTATAGGTACGGAATTTTCGCAAATAAAAAAAAAATCGCAGGAAAAAATTCGAAATTTTGAAATTTCGCAAAAATTCTCATAAACTACATGTAAAACATTGTTTTATATACTTATAGCGCAGTTCTTATACACAACGGAGTAATCTTACACATAGCATTACTTCATACACATACTCTTAAATTTATCCTCATTAACATCAAACTGATTGGAAAATCGATAAAGAAATATATACTGAGCTATAAACGGATGAAAGAAAAAAAATTGTAAACCGATGGTGGAAAAAAATTATTTTATCATGAGGTTTCCGTTTCTTTACAGTAACCTTTTTGCTGCAAAGAGGTTCTGAAGCAGAGGTAAACAATGGTGGAAGGTTATTTCTTAATATAGGTATAAATCGATGCCATTATCAAAAAGAAAAAACTCATTTATTACAGGATGTCCCAGAAAGACTGACCCATGCTTTAATTCCTAAAACAATGATCACAGAGATAGTCAAAAAATAAAAATAAAAATAAAGTTTGTAAAAACAAGTTACGTAATTTTATGTTATCGATTCAAATTTTCAGTAGATGAATCTATATAAAAATAAATTTTAAATTTTTTATACGACCCCCGTACGAAAAAATTCCTAAAAAGTGCCCCATGCATGAAATAGGGAATATGCGAAATTTCAGTCTTTCATCATACAAAGGCTCAGAAATATGAAAATGAATATATGTTCACTTAAACCACTTTTCAGTGCCTCTCGAAAAGCAAAATCACATCAGAAGATCACTTTTCAAGGGCTACATATTAATTATGAACGGAAACAATGATTCCATAAATGCATAATACTTTTGCTATTATAGATATTGCATAGCCTCGTACAAAATTTACTTAAACATATCTCTTGAGTCTTTTTAGATGAAAATAGGAATTTTGTACATTGTCTAATTAATGCATGGGAAAAATTTACTAGTTATGATTTGTTTTGTACGAGGGGCGTATAAACTCTTAAATTTTTTATTTGTTTAGATTTAATCTCCTGAAAATTTTAATCTATAACATAAAATACTGTACCGCCTTTTACGTAATTTTGCAATTTATTGTATGCATCTACGATCAATGTTTAAGGAATAAAAACATAAGTCAGTGTTTTCGGGACATCTTGTGTAAAGTATATACGAGTTATTCCAATAATAAGCCTTATATGCTGAATAACTGCTCTAAAACGTACATGATGGAACATTAATGTTCAATTAAACTGGTTACATTTCTGTAATCGCGACACAATAGATATTAATTTACATCTATTTGATATTTTATCTCAAATATCATTTAAAAGGAACATATAAAATTAATTTTATATCACAATATTTTTAAATAATGAACTTATAAAATAATAATGACAATAATAATCATATAATGACAATAATAATAATACACGCTTAAATCTATTGAGTAAAATAATAATCAAACGGAGTATATTTTTACTCAATTTTTGACTTCAAACAGCCATTCTCCCGATTGAGTAAAATTTGCTCAATTCTTCGACAAAAATCAATGGAGCGAAAAATTCTCAATTTTTGAGCATTATACAACAGTTCCATTTAGGCTAAATAATAATCAAAAATGAGGAGTGTCTGTCCGTTTTTGATTAATATAACTGTACTCAATTATGATTATTATTTAAGCTATAGAATGAGCGTTTTTGCAAAATAAGCCCTTTTTTAATTAACACATCTGTGCTCCAAAGATTATTATTTTAAGCTAGAAAAAGGGTGTTTTATTAAAATTGGCTGTTTTTGATTAATATATTGAATGATTCGTTTTCTTCATTTTTTATTATCAGAGCTGTAATCTATTATTATAAGCCCGAGAAAATAAATTTTAAATCAAATCAAATACATTACATATATCTTAATACACTATAAAAAAGTATTTTTTAATAAATAGAACATAATTTTATTATAGTCTCTCGTTATAAAACGAATTCACAGTACAGTCAGAATACAGAAATGCAATCATGGTTAAACCAGCTGTGATATTTAATTAAAGAAGCAACCCAATTTATTGACATGAAAAAGGTAAAATACTACGTACTCACTTTGGGTGGAGATATCATAACTTCATTTGTTTTACAACAGCTTTTTATAATCCAATCGTAAGAAACTATGTCATTAAAGCGAAATCTTTACCTAAAGCATCTCCTCCATATCTAGGCTGAATTTATTTCACAACTCTGAATATGAAAAAGATGCATTTGGTCTTCGGATATAACTTAAAAATATCACCAGCGGAATACACACACAACTATGGCCTGACCGCGTTTTTTACTATGAACCGTTATCCGTTAAGAGCGTGGTCACGTGACGGCGACAGTAATAGGATATGGATCGTGGGGGGAAGAGACAGACAGAATACTCAAGTAGACAAGATTTTTGCGGAAAATGAGTTAAATAGAATATAGCGGATGGGGAGTGCTGGGGCGAATTGAGGCATTCACAAATTATTGTCTTGAATGAGTATTTTTTGGCGTAAAAGGATTTAAATCGGACGATAAGAAATTTAATCAATAAATGAGTGTTAGTTTTAATCAATAGATTTAAGCGTGTAATAATAATAATAATAATTGAACAAACAGGTGTATGATATAGACATTAATACGATATACTAAATAAGTTTGAATGTAATATATACTCCACTTGTCAGGGTGGAACACGAACTTCATTGCTTCTAGAACTTTATCAAATAATCAGCTATACACACAACACACAAGCACAATCAGACAGTCATGTGCTTATAACAGTTTGCTAAGTACAGAAGCTTTCACAAATGCTGTATGTCTCACATAAATAAAACACTTCCACAGGCAAAATTCAGTGAAATATACGAGGGATATCGTACACAGTTCCTTAAGACACAACAATAAAGAATTTACTCACAGCACTTAAAAAACAAAGCTTCAAAAAGGTAAGCGGGAATACCTCTTCTATCGCACAGTTCACAGAGCAAAGCAGCGTACTCATCGGAAACTCGATGCACACACTGAACTGGGGGTCTGTCATGATTGTATTTATAGGTGACGCAGAAGCTACAAGAAGCTTCTAGACGAATTTATCTCTCGAAGATTCCACATAAAGGGGGACTTTTGATTACGTCATAGAAGGGAAATATTAGGCTTTTATGCGTGTTAATGCAGAAAAACTAACTTTACAAGCCTCATTGGGAAAATCGCGCCAAATGACCAAAATGTCGCCAAGCTTGGCGAAATATGGCCATATTTGAAGCCAAAATAAGTCTTCAAAAGTGAGGTTAGCGAAGGACTACGACCCATATTTCTCGAGATTTCTAGAAAATGCTATGCAAACAAACAGGAAAACCCTAAACTCGGTATCTCGCGTTCTAGTTGACCGATTTTGATGCAACAAATAGCAAAATCCAACTATTTCAAACGTAGAATGTTACGAATTTTAACATACATAGATATATGGTTCATTGTTTTTCGATCATCATACTGTTTGGCCCTCTGTTTCTGCTGTTATATATTTTTTCCTGCGGGGTATATCATATTTGCAATAATATACTTTGTGTTTTACTTATTAATTATACCGGGTGTGCCAAAGAGTTCGTGCAAACTTTAAAAAATCATTAAAAAAGAACAAATGAAGATAAAAAAAGTAGCTTGCACGAATGGCATCAGAAAAGGGTTGGTTGTTTTTTTTAAGAACCAAAAAAAAAAAAATAGTTCAAAAAATGACCGATAGGTGGCGCTGCTATACATACACCAAGTTGATTTATGCAAGTCAGGTTGTCAATAAAACACTTAAATGCACGTGGACTCAATCGATGCCACCATCATGCTGTCGTTACATATAAAGCGTTGATTATCAAGCTCTTTTATAAAAATGACGAATCAGCAACAGACGCACTGCAAAATAAGTCTCAAAATATAGGATTGTGGTGGTGTTGCGATTCTGCTCATATTTTAATGCATACCGCATTTGCATTAATTTGCTTCACATATTCAACATAAGCGCCACCTATCGGTCATTTTTGAACAATTTTTTTTTGTTGTTCTTAAAAAAATCCCCCCCTCTTTCTGATGCCATTCGTGCAGACCGGACATTTTTACCATCATTTGTTCTTTTTTAAAGATTTTTTAAAATTTGCACGAACTTTTGGCGCACCCGGTATATATATATATATATATATATATACATATTTTATCGTGCCCATTAATTGTAAAAACCGAATTTCGAGAAAATAAATTTTAAAGCTCAGCAAGTATGCTCTTTATATCCCATAACATCCATATTTTTTTTAAATTGTGCACATTCTAATACATAAATATTTTCATGCATTTCGAAGCATTTTATTCCAAAAAGTCAACACGCTTAAAAAATGCATCTTTTTTTTCCGAGGTAGAAATTCTCCTTACAACAAAAACTCCTAGATAAGTTTTTAACTACCCTCTTCATGGCCTAAAAAATACCGAACATTTACAGGTAGCCCGAGGACATTTTATATTATCTTACAGAAAAGTAGTTTAATATGCAGTAGCCTAAAAAACCATCCATAACTACAGAAATATATAAATGATAAAGTTAAAACGAACCAAGGTGCTTCCTGCCCAAATTCTTTGATAGCACACTATTCTAAACTATAAAAACGTAAGTTTTCATTTTTTTTTACTTGTTTAAAGAAATTAATAATTCAGATAACGTGTACAGTGGTTGAGAGGAAAGTAAGAGAAATAATAAATAAATACAAATACCAATCAAAAAGTTAACTGTAAAAAAGAACAAGCAAGAAACAGAAACATTTGCATCGCTGCCATACATGCATCGCTGCAGAAAACATCAAAATAATATTCCATGAAAAGGAAAATATATAGGGTAATTCCGGGAGAGATGGACCACGTTTTTTCTTCTTTCTCTAATATTTTACTTTTCACAATATATACATATAGTGTACGATATTTCTTACAAAAATCCTAATGCAGAAGTTTATATATGTAAAGGAATTTTTTTTTGGGTGATTTTTAAAATACTTACCATGTGGTCCCTCTCACCCGGGCTACTCCATGTGAAATGGGCCACACGAATGGGAAAGATGGACCGCCATAAAATAATGAAAAAGTAGTAAATATGTATTAAATTTATAAATGTTTATTTTCATTACACGAAAATTAAAATTAACTTACTTACACTTAATTAATCACACAGTGAAATAAACGGGAATTTTAATTCTTTCAATTTCCCATTTTTATTTAATTTTTAGTGTTAAAGCGAGTATGAAATGTTTTCTTCGGGTAAACATGTTTTTCTCTTTGTCCTAACCTGCTGAATCAATCCACGATGTGTGTACTGTACTTAGTTAACGGAACTTTAAACAGCAGAAATTTTTCATATCATTATATGCGATCATTCGGCTGTTACTTAAAATAACAAGATACCAAGCATAAGCAAGACAAGAAGAAGCATTTGAGAAAGATCCCTAAAAGCGTCAAATGTAACATCGTTGAACCACTTTTGAGAGAAGTTTGTACTATATAAACTCCATTACCCCTTCCATCTGTATACTGCCAATAAGGACGTTTACCTGCTTTACTTCTGTTCTTACGCGTCATGTGTGCAAAAAACAACAATTGACCTAATCGATACTTCAAACAGCAGATATTTTTCATTTCATTATATGCGATCATTCGGCTGTTACATAAAATAACAAGATACCAAGCATAAGCAAGACAAGAAGAAGCATTTGAGAAAGATCCCTAAAAGCGTCAAATGTAACATCGTTGAACCACTTTTGAGAGAAGTTTGTACTATATAAACTCCATTACCCCTTCCATCTGTATACTGCCAATAAGGACGTTTACCTGCTTTACTTCTGTTCTTACGCGTCATGTGTGCAAAAAACAACAATTGACCTAATCGATACTTCAAACAGCAGATATTTTTCATTTCATTATATGCGATCATTCGGCTGTTACATAAAATAACAAGATACCAAGCATAAGCAAGACAAGAAGAAGCATTTGAGAAAGATCCCTAAAAGCGTCAAATGTAACATCGTTGAACCACTTTTGAGAGAAGTTTGTACTATATAAACTCCATTACCCCTTCCATCTGTATACTGCCAATAAGGACGTTTACCTGCTTTACTTCTGTTCTTACGCGTCATGTGTGCAAAAAACAACAATTGACCTAATCGATACTTCAGAGTATACAGAATGTCTCCCAACTTTTACCAAGCACATAATTATGAAAAGGGTGCCGCAAAGTTCGCACTTTTGATAACAAGTTAAACAGCGGGTAACCAAAGCATAAACAAAATTGTAAAAACCACAACTCACCAGATATTGCAGTACACCTCCAGTGGTAGAAGCAGATAACGTGTGTTACGTTAAGCTGAGGAAACCTAAAATTAGCAAATCAATAATCATTTTCTGGTGTGTTCCCTGGCAGTTGAGAAAAGTATCATCAGCCTTACGTTATCCCTATACAGGGTGAATTTGACATAATCTGCCAAACGAAAAGGGGTGAAAAAAACAGAGCATGTGGAGCATAAATCACCATAGAAACCTTGTCCTATCTCTAACCGTTTCCAAGTTATGGTGGATAGAAGGATATTCTGTTTTTCGTTATACCGTCTGAAGAAACATAAAAATTTGTGAGGTTTCTGAAAGACCTACGTGAAAATAAGAACATCTTTAGAAAGAGCATAAAAAATCCTATAGTGTGGCACCATTTGTATCAGGATATCTCTATTTTATGAGGAGCACAAACGCTGAAACATTGGCGCAGTTAAGAATCCAATTGTAGCCAAAAACTGTAACCAGCGATTTGACAAACACCCTTCTAGCTACAAGCGGTCAAATTTCCCCAAAACTGGTCCATTCTACGAGCTTTAGAATGATCCCACAATAAAGCATATTGGTGTTCTAGATCAGGAGAAATATAATTTTTTGTTTCCAATACATCACCGAAATCGGCGTTCGTCTAATGAGGCATTCGACGAAGTTCGCCAAACGAATACTAGATGCTGGGTAAATTAACCATATACAAATCTGTTACTAACTAAATAATGCATAGTATGTGTTTTGATCATACTAGTAGATATGAAATACGTATTGGTAATTTCTTTGCATATTCTTTTGTGAAAGACGTGGGACACGCCACACTTCTTTTGTTTCCATTGTATTTATAGACTTAATAAAATGCTACTTTTTTTTGGCTTTATACCTTTCGTCTTTGCATCTGACAAGACAGCAGGCTCAAGCTGGACACGATATTAAAAATAAGAAAGGCCATTGCACCTTGTGAGTCTCCTTATTCAACGAACGCCGATTTCGGTGATGTATTGCAAACAAAAAATTACATTTCTCTTGATCTAGAACATCAATATGCTTTATTGTGGGCTCATTCTAAAGCTTGTAGAATGGATCAGTTTTTGGGACATTTGACTACTTGTAGCTAGAAGGCTGTTGTCGGAATCGCCTGTTACAGTTTTTGGCTGCAATTCAATTTTTAACTGCGCCAATCTTTCAGCGTTTGTAGCTCCTCGTCAAATATAGATATCCTGATGTAAATGGTACCACCCTATAGAAATTTGTCTGCTTTTTCTAAATATGTGCTTATTCTGTACGTAGGTCTTTCAGAAACCTCACAAATTTGGGTTTTTGCAGACGGTATAGCAAAAAACAGAATTTCCTTCTATCCACCATAACTCGTAAACGGTTAAAGATAGGATAGTGTTTCTAAAGTGTTTTATGCTCCACATGGGCTGTTCTTTAACGCCTTTTCGTTTGGCAGAGTATGTCAAATTCACCCTGTATACGCTTTAGTACCAACCAAATTTATTCAAACACTGACTTTCATTCTTACAGCCGATAGGGTACTTCATTCCCTGAAATTGTACGTGACACAGTATTGTGTTAATCTGGAACAATGCTATACCATCTGATAGCAGTGTACCGACCCGTAAACGTCATAACCGGAATTCGAAAAATATGTACATAGTCATAAAATTTTTTGGCTTGAAGGTGAAGCCGTAGATAGACGGGACAAAGAAGAAAACATCTTCATATGGGAGTTAGGACAAGGTCATCGTTTTCAAAAAAAGTTTTATGAATAGAAAATTGGATCACTGTAGCCAAACTTTAAAAGTAAGAACGAGATTGAAAAGAAAACACACAACTCTAAAGACGTTTACCTTAAAAATAACAAACATGTGTTGAGACACTGAATTACCTTCTAGCTAATGAGAGTTTATTACTGAAAATATAAATAATCTTGCAGCTTTTTCACTATATTCCTCGAGCATTTCTTGACGATGCAACCTCCAGAAAATTTCTTCAACGAACATTGAAATATCATAGGATTCTATACACGAGAAAAAAAAGTTAATGTGAAGCTCATTTTATTACATTTCAAAATATTTTATTGTTTATAGTTAGGAAGAAATTAACCTCGACATCTAACCCCCCCTCCCCTTTGAAAAAAAATCTTTATTACTCTAAAGTAAAAGTAATTTTATAAAATGCTTTCATTATATTTATCTCTCTTTCAGTTTCTTAATAAATCATTATCACATATCCTATTTATTTATTTCCTTTACGTATTTCATGTTATTACAGATAAGGACATAAAATTCCTGATATTATTTTAATTTCATTCACATTACTTGTATTATTTCATATTATTTATAGTCTTCGGTTTACTGATTCTTAAATTTTGATAGTGTCTACAAAACAAAATGTAAATCCTTGCCGGACATTCGAATCGAGTTATTTAAATTTGACCTTAAATATTTAGATACTTTGTAATTACGGTAGAGAAAAGTATACAAGGCAACTTCTTTTTACTATATTTAAACACCCTTAAAAAAACTTTTATTTTCTAAAAATAATAAATTTTTCATGCACGTGTCCTTTTTTAAAAAAATCTTTTCTTGAAATCATTAATAAATACTTCCTCTTTCTTTATCTGGATCAAACACGTCTGCTTAAACATAGTTGATTTAAAATTTTTGCTTTTCGTAAATAGCAACATCCCTTGAAAAAGTCTGGAATTATATGTAAAAGTCTGAGTCGCATTCCCTGGGGCATTAGAAAGAATCCCCTTTTCCATCTTTGTAAAGTAAAGGAAGAAAAAAACTTGGAACAAGAATTCTTTTATTTATAAGAGAAAGAAGTTGACCGTAATAAAAATAATCACTATTGTTTGGAAGTCGCCAATTCCAATTATCATTTGCTACCGAGACTTAATTCTGTGTCTCAGTTGAATCAAAAACATCCAAACTCCTAGAGGTGGTTGATTACATTTTACTGTTCACTTCTCTATCTCTGTGTTTAATTTTTCGTTCATCGGCCAATTGGGACTGCCCAAAAAAAAATCGGTCAAAGGTGAATTCTCTTTTACAAAAGTGTGGTTCGAGAAATAGATGGCCACAGAAGCAGCGAGTGAAATCGTCGCTGTTTTTGGTTGTAAGGGAGCAAGCCGCTAAGTTAGCCAAGAGACCCTCTGGGACATCGTAAAGCAGGATTTACCTGTCGGAGTGGGTTGGAAGCACTGCCCTGGGATAGCAAAGTACACTCGCAACTTAAGCGACTCGCTAGCTACTAGCCCTCCCTAGAGGGCCGGCTCTTCTAGGAAAACAAAATCTTATAAAAATCTCCCGAGAGCTTTTGGGAAAAGTAAGATGTCACAGGTCATTGCAAACTCAGAGGTTTTAAGTGCTCTTCAGGTCTGCAGTAGGATATCCTCTACCATGATAACAATCACTTGTGCTAAATAGCTGAGAGGAAAGTGGTAGGATTTGCGGCTCTCCAGTTCTATGTATCCGTGAACTGGTTGCTCTTTTTCGCTTTAACAACCTCTCAATTATTTGGTTGATTTCTCTTTTTCTGGGATTTTTTTTTTCTGTTGGAGCTAATTTAGGGTAGAGACTCTTTGTGTAACATTTTTTTGCACTTGAATGACTTTCTTTTAATTCAAGCGAATTCTATTTTTAATAAAGTAATAAAATGAACGCATGAAAAAGAATGAATATAAGTTAAAATATTAAAAACTGGTTCAGATAAAATAGTTTACAGTTTATTTTACAATTATACAGCGCGTGCTAGTGTAGGTTTTGTATGTATCTTCCGATTGGCGCAGAAACAATCTTTAAAATAATCATTTCTTAATTTTTAGTCTCAAATCATATGTAAATTTCTTTAAAACAAAGGCTTACATTTTCATTAATACTAAAAATTAAAAAATTAAATATTTAAAAAATATATATTAATATCTTTGAGAAAAGAATGCGCATTCAATATTTTTTTTCAAAATATCCCATACGCATTCCAAATTAATAGACAGCTGTATAATTCTTTTATAGTACACTTGTGATGCATATAGGAACATAAATGTGCATTAAATTTTCAAAAAGTTTATTTAATTGAGATATAGGAATTTAAATGTAACAATAGGATGGAAATTCGGAAAAAAGCTACATCTCACACACACACATGAATTTATTTTTTCTATAAAGCTTACCTTTGTCACACATAGAAATGAATGCGCAGATATATTCATACATATATTGCAAGTGTATATTTAAAAAATTAGAGTTTTCATTAATTTGGAGTGCGCATGGGATATTTTAAATAAAAATATAGAAGGGGCATTTTTTTCAAAAGATTACTACTTTTTCATTTAAAAAACTATTTTTTTTTATTTTTAGTTTCAATATAGATGCAAACTATTATGTTAAACAACTATGATTTTGTGTTAAACAACTTTACATAAGATTACAAGTAAAATTTCAAAACTGAAAATTTTGAAAATGAACGTCCCCTTACGGAGTTATCTTAGGAAGAGTAACTCTTCCTAAGATAACTTCAACTAGACTACTTTAACCCTTGCTAAAATTAGTGGTTTTATAATAAAAACTGTCTACTTTTGGCTCACTTTTAGTTAAACTCTGTCCTGTAAAAGTGCTTCACGATAATGAGAAATACCAGGAACTGCTAAGCCCTGAGAGCCCAAATTGCTTGTAAAAAAGCCAATTAAATGAACACAAACTTAACGGGAGTCTATTTTAACGGTGCAAAACATCCCAATTCGGATAAGGCAAGCACGTCCGATCTACAAAAAAGTTTTAACAGAGAAAACCTCAAATGCGAAGAAACGGAATAGTTCAACCTTAGTGACCGGAATAGTTCATCGCTAAACTATGTTTCGTGACACTAAATGAGTTAATTTTTATACAGGGTGTCCCAAAAATCTCATAACAAGCTTTCATTCATCTATTATAGATAAGTGGGCAGTGTAAATTAGAAAAATGTTTAAAATAAGGTAGGAGAAAAGACTACGCCAAGGAAAATTTCCTCTCGATAATTTTTTAATAGTGACCTTTTTTTAATTTGTGTACAATATCCGTGCAAAATAAAGTTCCCAATCAGTAAAATGTGCTTCATACACTTATGTGGTGATGTAAAAAATTTCAGGCTTTCATCATAAAATGTTTAAGAGATATCTTTAAGCAGAAATGATCAGGGGCTATGCATGAGTTAAAATATGAAAGTTTTATTTTAGTGTGCAAAAAAATATTCTTTTGCGTAATTTCTGCACGATCCCCGCGATCATCCCATGTGATTTAACCTTTGAGAGCTATTGAAAAGTGGTTTGAGTCAGCATATATTTATCTTTATGTCTCTGAAACTTTTTAGGATATAAATCTCATTTTTTTACATCATCTCATGAGTGTGTGGGACACATTTTACTAATCAATTTTTTTTGTAAGGGGATCGTGAACAAATTTAAAAAGTGTCACTTTTTGAAAATTAACGAAAGGATATTTTTCCTATTGAATCTTTCTTTCCTACCACATTTTGAACATTTTTTTTTCCCATTGTCCGCTTATCGCTATTAGGTAAAGAATTAAAGTGTGTTACCCCTTTTTTGGTACACCGTGTATAATTATGATAGCTAGCAATAATTTATTAAGTAGACTCTGTTGGGGCAGAGCTACTTTTCTTTGCTAACTCGAATTTCATCTTTTCTCGAACTTTCCTCTTTCTATGTACGTGTACATTCATTGCCCGAAGGTAAAACAATGTACTATTTTTCTCCCAACATTTTAAAAATAATTAAGAAAGGCAACAGAAATTGAACGAGCATTTTTGGTTCAGTTTTTCTGAAAATTAGACGATTGTGCATTATAAATAACGCCGGTTTTTGGGGAGTGCGAAATTTTCAGCGTTGTTGAAAACAGGCAAAGATACAGTATAACTACACAATTGTTGTAATATAGTATAATAACACAGCAATTACAGTATTAACACAGTAAGTAACTGATGTAGCACATACTTTATATAATTAAAATTATACATTTCTGCAATTAATATAAGTTATACCTTTTTCAAAATGTTGGATATGCACTTACATTTGTGCTTAAACTCTCGTGGGAAATATGAATAATTAAAAGTGCGTGGCGAGCCTGCAGGGCAAGTATTTAATCTTATAGTTCAAATGAACTTTTATACCAAATATAAATATGCACAATGTTAACCTAAAATCTACCGAAACTTAAAATTACTGGACACGTTTATTTAAAATTTATGATGCGTAAATTTAAAATGTAAAATTACATTGGAAATTATGTTAACAAGCAAGTTCATTAAAATGCATAAAATCAACCAAAAAGTAATAAAATGTAACTGACATGTGTGTTTTATATTTACAGCACTGCCCCAGACAAAGGCTGACATCTACAAATGCTAAATGATTCTTACTTTAAAAATGAATGCTAAAAGCATTCTTCATTATTAACGTGCTCAATAACATTGTTGCAAAGATGCAACACCGGCGATTCCTCTTCCGTGCTCGGCTTTCTTTCATGGATCTTTGTTTCTCTTTGAAAAATCGGGATCGAACACATTTAAATTGTGTAAAAGCAGAATTTTTATAGTGCAGTTATTGCAAATGTGTGTTCAGCAGTAAATTTTAAGACAAATAGATGAAAGTAACTTTCCTTAAAAAGAAGAAGCAGATTTTCGCTTTTGTGTCGATGAATGGAAACAGGCAAAAGCAAATCGTTAAAAAATTATTTCTTTATTCATTAATATTTTTAGACGCACGTGAATTTTGCTTCATATTTAATTTTAGACTCCTTTTAGTATAATACAACCACTTAAATATCATAGCTGCCAACTCTTCCGGTTTTTCCGGAAGATTTTCCACCACTAAATTTTACTTACGAATTTGAGCTTAAAATAAGTCCAAAATTTTATTTTAAAATAAATCTGTTTGAAGTTAGTGGTGAAAAATTTTCCGAAAAAACCGGAAGAGTTGGCAGCTTTGAAATATGCTTAAAACCTCAAAGCAAGCAAGGCAATTTAAAATTAATTTACTGTACAAGTTTACCCGTGTAAATTATTTGAAGCTGAAAACATTTTTGGAGAAGATTTTACTTACTTTATAAGTTTATGCATACTGTTTCATTGTTATCTATCATGGTTTCTTTCTTTTTTTGACAGAGAGGGGGGTTAATTTATGCATTAGTGGTTTACAAAGAGGGCGTTACCAGAGCCTGATTACCGAATAGGCCCATAAGGCCCAGGCCTATAGTAAAAAAAAATCTAGAAGCCTCAAAACTACAATATTTATTATTTATACTTGTGGAACTGGATACGAATAGGTGGGAAGGGGACCTCGAAATGA
This sequence comes from Cheiracanthium punctorium, assembly GCA_038373885.1. Classification (NCBI taxonomy): domain Eukaryota; kingdom Metazoa; phylum Arthropoda; class Arachnida; order Araneae; family Cheiracanthiidae; genus Cheiracanthium; species Cheiracanthium punctorium. The sequence goes on from JAWZYV010012058.1 coordinate 35,099, forward strand.
TAGAAGGGCCTATAGTATCAGAAAGTGTTAATCAGGCCCTGGGTGTTACACATTGAAACCTCTAATTAAAACTTCAAAAGCATATTTAAATGTTCGGTAATTTTATACTACTACTTCATGCATTGATTTTGAAAACAATCAAAGAGAAAACATTTATACAATTATTTATATACAGGTTGTGCCAGAGGTCTGCGTCGGCGAAGAACGCTGATGTACACCGCGACGTAAAATAGGCATCAGAACTTTTTTTAAAAACTACACCTAAACTTCCAACAGCTTATTTTTATCTGGATACTTCTTAACCTGTTACAGGCCAATGTTCGCAATTGGAAATATCAAATTTAAAAATATTAGCGGATATAGTTAAAAGATGACTTGATTTTGTTAAACAGAAGTTGCATTTCTATCATGAGTGGATAAAAAATTTAACAAATAGCCATTTTCATACATTTTTACCGAGCTATCTTGATGCACCACCTTCCCTTTCAAACTTAATTCATATCTTTACTTGAATTTAAAAATAAATCTTCCATTAATTCTTAATATTTCACTTATCGTTTAAACTACCCCATCACTGTATTCTGTTTTTGAAGCCAATATAAAAGTTTCACAGAAGTCGTTAGTCAGAAATGACCAGCCTGAGCGAATGTAAATAATGGAATTAAAATCTCTGTCGAGGGTATCTAAGTTTTGATGTTTGATGTTTGTGTAATTATGGCAACGCTATACGCAAGGGCGATCTGCCAAGGATGGGGGGTGCCTTTATAGGAGGACTTTCTAAGGGGTTCTAATGCGTATTCATGTTACATCTGGAGAAAACCCACCAAAACTACAAATTGTCAGATCGACAGCAGCACGATGAGACCCGAACCCTGGGACTTTCACACTTCGGCAGTCTACCATTTTCATTGACATAAACACTGTCCCATGGTGAGGCTGTTTATCTAAGTGATGAGATCAGGTTTAATGTAACCCCCCCCCCCAAACACACACACACATACACACACACACACGCATACATACATTTCGTAAAAATAGCATAAATGAATTGAGAAGACCTCAAAACGAGTCAATACGCTGAAATCTCGAAGTAGAATTTTTTCATGATTACAATACTTTCCTTACATGGTACATGTTCGAGAGTAACAAACGTCAAATTTTGAAAGAAGACTTCAGTATATTTTCTAAACGTGTGCCATTCGAAACTCTCAACGATGATGTCTATATTGTTCTATATATACATTAGAAAATCCTTTCGAAGCGATTGCTTAAATGTTCACAACCAGAAAACTAAGACATATTTATACATTTTTAAAAAATTCTTTGCTTGTTGAGACTCAATTGTAACAGCATAAATTAATGGAATGCTCATGCTGATGCTGTCAGATTGTGATAGCATGTGTATAATAAGTAGGAAGCCGCGTTAGAATTGAACAATATTTTGTATGATCAACGTTCTGTGTACAGCAAACGTAACAACAACAGATTTAGCTTCGTTACAGTTTTTAGTAAGTTAAACTATTTAGAACTTCTAGCGAATGCTACAAATTTAGAAATAATCTTAAGTTACAAATAAAGAGTAAAACACCCTTCTGGTACAAAAATTCATTACCATCTATTTCTGTATCATATTATATACCTATGCGAGCGCACTTTCGACAATTTCCGTTCACTTGCCGTAATGCAAAACAATTCTTTATTGAAGCCCTGTAAAAAAACTATTAATCCTATGCATACTAAAATCGATACCGGTCTTGTGACAGTGGTCTGTAACATATATACCAAATTGAAGCTCAATTGAATGCACGCTTTCAAACGCTAGCGCACTTTCAAGAATTTCTCCCTATATGCTATATGCCGTTGCCATAATGTAAAAGAAATCTTTGTCGTGGCCCTGTAGAAAAACTATAAGTCCTATGCACATCAAAATCAAGACCGGTGTTACGATGGTGTTTAATAACATATATACAAAATTTATGCTCAATGGGAAGCCCCGTTTTGGAGCTATCGTGTTCACTCACATACACACACATACACGCACACACACACACACACACACACATACATACATACATACATCTTGTAAAAATAGTATAAATGAATTCAGAAGACCTCAAAACGTGTCAATACACTAAAATCTCGAAGTCGAATTTTTTCATGATTACAATACTTTCTTTACATGGTACATGTTCAGAAAGTAATAAAAATCTGGATTGACTCCACTCGACTTTCCGAACATTTACGATTAAGGTCATTACCAAGCATTTAAATAAACGATAGCGCACTTTCAAGAATTTCACCCCCTACGCCATAATGTAAAAGAAATCTTTGTCGTAGCCCTGTAGAAAAACAATAAGTCCCACAAAACCAAAATCAATGCCGGTCTTGAGACAGCGGTTTTAACTTATGTACCCAATTTGAGCTCAATAGAAACCCGTTAAACGCAATCGTGTTCACTCACATACACAAACACACATATATTCATACATCTCGTAAAAATAGCTTAAATGAATTCAGAAGACCTCAAAACGAGTCAATACACTAAAATCTCGAAGTCGAATTTTTTCATGATTACAATACTTTCCTTACATGGTACATGTTTGAGAGTTATAAACGTGAAATTTTGAAGGAAGACTTCAGTATATTTTCTAAACGCGTGCCATTCCAAACTCTCAACGATGATGTCTATATTGTTCAATATATAAATTAGAAAATCGTTTCGAAGCGATTCCTTAAATGTTCACAACCAGAAAACTAAGAAATATTTATATATTTTTTAAAAAATTCTTTTCTTGTTGAGACACAGGTCGCTCTTCGCACTAACATCGGGAATGCTCACGCAAATGCTATCAGCTTGTGATAGCATGAATATAATAAGTAGAAAGCCGCGTTAGAATTAAGTAATTTTTTCCCTTATCAACGTTCTAGGTACAGAAAACGTAACAACAGCAGCTTTAGCTTCGTTACAGTTTTATTTTTAGAAATTTAAACTATTTAGAACTTCTGGCGAATGCTACAAGTATTTCAAATTATCTTAACAAATAAAAAGTAAAACACCCTTCTGGTACAAAATTCATTACCATCTATTTCTGTATCATATTATATACCTATGCTAGCGCACTTTCAAGAATTTCCGTTCACATTCCCTAATGCAAAACAATTCTTTATTGAAGCCCTGTAAAAAAACTATTAATCCTATACATACCAAAATCAATACTGGTCTTGTGACAGTGGTCTGTAACATATATACCAAATTGAAGCTCAATTGAATGCACGCTTTTAAACGCTAGCGCACTTTCGAGAATTTCTCCCTATAAGCCATTGCCATAATGTAAAAGAAATCTTTGTCGTTGCCCTGTAGAAAAACTATAAGTCCTATACATATCAAAATCAATACTGGTCTTAAGATGGTGGTTTATAACATATATACAAAATTTAAGCTCAATGGGAAGCCCCGTTTAGGAGCTATCGTGTTCACTCACATACACATAAACGCACACACACACACACACACACACGTACATACATACATATATCGCGTAAAAATAGCATAAATGAATTCAGAAGACCTCAAAACGTGTGAATACACTAAAATCTCGAAGTCGAATTTTTTCATGATTACAATACTTTCTTTACATGGTACATGTTCAGAAAGTAATAAAAATCTGGATTGACTCCACTCGACTTTCCGAACACTTACGATTAAGGTCATTACCAAGCATTTAAATAAACGATAGCGCACTTTCAAGAATTTCTCCCCGTAGGCCATAATGTAAAACAAATCTTTGTCGTAGTCCTGTAGAAAAAATTACAAGTCCTATACGCACCAAAATCAATACCGGTCTTGAGACAGCGGTTTATAACTTTTGTACCCAATTTGAGCTCAATCCAATCCCGTTAAAGGCTATCGTGTTCACTCACATACACAAACACACATACATACATACATCTCGTAAAAATAGCATACGTGAATTCAGAAGACCTGAAAACGAGTCAATAACACAAATCTCCAAGTAGAATATTTTCAGGGTTACAATACTTTCCTTACATGTTACATGTTCGAGAGTAATAAACGTCAAATTTTGAAAAAAAGACTTCAGTATATTTTCTAAACGTGTGCCATTCCAAACTCTCAACGATGATGTCTATATTGTTCAAAATATACATTAGAAAATCCTTTCGAAGCGATGCCTTAAATGTTCACAACCAGAAAACTAAGAAATATTTATATATTTTTAAAAAATTCTTTTCTTGTTGAGACAGAGGTCATTGCCACTATATATGTAGTGAATGCTCACGCTGATGCTGTCAGCTTGTGATAGCATGTGTATAATAAGTAGAAAGCCGCGCTAGGATTAAGTAATGTTTTCCCTTATCAACGTTCTAGGTACAGAAAACGTAACAACAGCAGCTTTAGCTTCGTTACAGTTTTATTTTGAGAAATTTAAACTGCTTAGAACTTCTGGCGACTGCTACACATTTTTCAAATTATCTTAACAAATAAAAAGTAAAACACCCTTCTGGTACAAAATTCATTACCATCCATTTCTGCATCATATTATATACCTATGCTAGCTCACTTTCAAGAATTTCCGTTCACTTGCCGTAATACAAAACAATTATTTATTGAAGCCCTGTAAAAACACTATTAATCCTATACATACCAAAATCAATACCGGTCTTATGACGGTAGTCTGTAACATATATACCAAATTGAAGCTCAATTGAATGCACGCTTTTAAACGCTAGCGCACTTTCAAGAATTTCTCCCTATATGACGTTGCCATAATGTAAAAGAAATCTTTGTCGTTGCTCTGTAGAAAAACTATAAGTCCTATACACATGAAAATCAATACCGGTCTCACGATGGTGGTTTATAACATATATACAAAATTTAAGCTCAATGGGAAGCCCCGTTTAGGAGCTATCCTGTTCACTCACATACACACAAACACACACAAACACACACACACACACACGAACACATTTAGTTAAGATGAGGAACGCTGAGACATTTAACCAATTTTCAATCCCGTTCAATGATATTCAGTTTTCACTGCAACACACCACATTTCTCACCTATTTAAAATAGGTGAGAAATGTGCATACGTCAAACAGTTTCTTAGCATATAATTTGAAAGTAGATTTCAGATCTAATTTTTCTTATTTAGGGTTGCTAAGAATTCTAATATTTAAAAAATTCAATGCATACGTTTTACGGTCTATGTACAGCTAAGTACGGTCTATGTACAGCAAAATTTCATTTTATTCGCTTCAGCTGTTCGCACGGAATACATTTTCAAAATTTGACTCAGTTTTCACACGACATAATTTTCTTTTAATTTCGAAATTTTCAAACTTCATTATTTAGTGTATGCAATCTACTAAACCGTAATTAAATTTTATTTTATTAACTGTAAATGTTTTAGCAGGATGCTTATAAAGTTTTACACTATTTTCATAAAATCTGAAAAATCTAATAAAATATTTGAAAAGCAGGAAGCCTGTTTTTTAAGTTGAGTAATCAGCTATCTTATTATTAACCCATTCGTGCCTGGATATTTTTGCGACTTTCTTAGATTTTTGCTAACACCAGCAGTAATTGATAAATTTCTGATGTCCACTTTTTGAACAAGGGATGATTTCATTTAAAATCATTATGTATAAAAATTGAAATGTCAACATCCTACTTGGCCATATTAAAATATTTTGTGGAATTGAGGTTCAATACTCGCGAATAAAGGCTAGGAAAACTAAATAACGTTTTCGACTGATAGCGAAAATGCCGTCCCAAAAAAAGGACGCTAGGCATAAATGGGTTAAGCGTCAGATTATTCGTTCAAGACGCTTTACTATATCTCCCCCCAAAAAATGTAATTTTTCTAGAATCTTAAAATTTATTAAATTTGTTTTTAAAAATTGATGCATATTGTTAAATTTGATTCGCTACCTGCCATATAACCAATTTTAATTCCATTCTCTGGAAACGTTTCTGTGAAAGATGCGTGAACAGATATTTACACAATTTTAACAAAATCTCAAAATTTAAGAATTTTTTTTTTATTTCTGAGCTTGTAGTTCAAGTTACGTGGTGACCTATCACCATACCAAATTTTATTTGATTTGCTTTAGATACTTTTACATGATGTTCCAATTATATATATAGTATAAAACGGCCAAACTTACGTAATATGGATATCCCATTAACGTAAAGCACAAAACAGAAATAGCATTTAAAAAAAAAAAATCCCGGAACCAAGAATAATAATGAAGAGATAAACCTTAAGTGTTGTACACAAACCTATGTAGCAAAAGAAAACAGAGCTATAAGAGCTAAAAAAAAAGTTGTAAATATTTACCAAGTGAGATTTCGTGGGCTTAAGTCTAACTGCAAGGACCCCAAAAAGAGGGGCTGAACTGAAAACCAGATAAATCAAGCTCTAATCTTAAGGTGCCCCCACTTGAATTAATCTAGTTAAATGGAAAAACAAAATAGCTAGGTTTCTGTAGGTTGCATGACAAAAAAGAGTCATTAAAATGAACCTAAGGGCACGACCATAGCTAATGTAGAAAAACAAACTAGGTAAAGAACCAAACATGGAGTAAAAAGTTCAGAGATAATGCCAATACATTAAATCGAAAAAGGTGATGCCAGCATAGAAATTTGAGTGGAAAGAAAAGCAGTAAGATCCAAGGTGTAAAAAAAGAGAAAGAAATTAAACAACCAGATGATATTGTAGCCAGAACAATGTAGTTAAAAACAGAGAAACCATAACAAAAACAGTAATGGGGGGTAGGGGAGGAAAGAATTGTATTATACTATAAAACTAGTATAGCTAACCAATGAGCAAAAAAAACATATATTTATGAAAAATCTGAAATTATTTCCAAAATTTTTGAAAGTGATATAGTATTAGTTGAATGATCTTACTGAATTTCATTCAATATATTCCAGCCATTTTTTACTTGCTGCGGGAATAAAAAAAGAGCTTCACAGGCAGAAAAGAAAGAAAACAGACCAGTATCTTGCAGTCCGTGTAAGCAATGTAAGTATTGCTTAAGTGACAGTAATTCCTAAAAATAGTATTTATTTTATGACAAAATCAAGTTTAAAAAACATATTAGCCGTCAAAAAATTAGCTAAATCTTCATATGCAAGCCAAAACTGCAACAAATGATGCTTTTAGTCGCCTAGAATGATAAGCGTACCGCGAAAAGCTGTTCCAGAAAATTGCTTCTGAGACTTCTATTAATGTTGTTAAAAAATATCAGGTTGTAACGAAAGTTCTCTGCCAAATCTGCTCGAGTAAGTTCATGCGGCACCCAGCGATTGAACTTGTACATGAAGTTTATGGGATGCATAGCATGGCTAATGGGCACGGCATTAATGTCTAACTCTTTATCTAGCTCTCAAGTGGTTAAATACTGATTTTCTCCCACAAGTTCTCGCAGGTGGCCCTCATAAACATCATTAGGCCGGCCAGATAGCTCTGCTCCTTGAATGTCATAGACCCTGTTTTTTAACTTTCAGTACCAAACCTTCACAGTGCCATATGATACAGTATTAGAATCTAAATGACACACATAATTATTTGACATTCTGTAGCACTTTTTGCAACAGAACTGGAAGTAAATGATGGTTCTAATCCAGTAACGTGATAGTTCCATTTCAGACACCTTGTACTTAATGATAACGATATTTTTTAACAACACAGTATTCTAAAGTAAGTATCTTTCTTTCAAATGACAAATATCGTTTGACAAAATATGAGCAAACACACCAACGTGAACTGTTTGCAGGCAATATTTGTAGTGGCGGGAAACTTTCGTTACAACCTAATATTTATTTGCCAAAACTAAAACAACTCTTCATAAGCAAAATTTAACAGCAGAGTTAGGAATTTTGTTATGAAATTTTTAGTGATAAATAATGCTTTTCAGTCACAGAATACTTCGATGAGAAGGACAAGTTTGCCGAGAAAAGCAGTTCTGAAATTCCTTCTGAGGCATTTGAAATTCAGATGAACAGAGAAAAGTCTTATTTTATATAAATAAGACTTTATTATAAGACTGGGCTTTATTTATAAGAATAAAGCCCAAATAAAAAGAATTTATTTCTAATAACCATCAAGATAAAAGTGTACTTGCATTTTTTTTCTTTTTTTTTTCCTTTTTCCTTGGAATTTTTATTCAATGCATACTACACTGCTCACTCGGGTAAAAAACAATTTTCAGTTTAATGAATAATGTTCCAGTTTTTACCCAAAATATTGGGTTGGCAACAAAGTAATTACGTTCTTTTACATAAAATTGAAACAAATACATTTTCAACAATTTTTTAATTACAGGCAAGCCGTGCCTAAACATGGTTTTCATATTTTCTCCATTTTAAATCAAGAGTTTAAGTGGTAACACTTTTTTCCGTGAATGAAAGATGGCCACCCCCCCCCTTGCCCTTTTTACGTCTATCCTCCTTGGAGGACAATATTCAAAATTTCCTGAATTGATTTTTAGGTATCCGTGAACGTTGTATTTTACAACAAGAATTTCATCGATATCTCTATTTTTCTTAGAGATCACGTGGCATGTGTGAAAAGACCTTTTTGGCCACCTACCCCTCCTAAGTTTAAGAATTTTGCAAATTGCTCTCTAATTTAGCATCTATCTTTATGAACTCACGTATGTACCGAATTAAGTATCATTAGCTTCAAGTGTTTTGGTCCGGTGAAATATTGACATACGGAAAAACTGAATTATTTTGTTGCCAACCCAATACTTAACGTAATAGAAAATTGACTACGTATATATTATATAGAGGGATTCAATTTCACGTAGACCAAGAAATTGTTTCAGAAATCTATGCAGAAAATTTGTCTTGAAATCGAATATTTTTTTGAGCGGGTGCACTCGACTATATATATTTCAGTACTTAGTCAAATTCAGAGAAGAATTAAAGATTCAGATGTTTTTGCTTTGTTTATTTTATCTGTTGGGGCATTTTTTGGCTGTAGGAGCATTGTAGGCCGAATTAAGTATCATTAGCTTCAGGAGTTTTGGTCCGGTGAAATATTGACATCCGGAAAAACGAAATTATTTTGTTGCCAACCCAATACTTAACGTAATAGAAAATTGACTACGTATACATTATATAGAGGGATTCAATTTCACGTAGACCAAGAAATTGTTTCAGAAATCTATGCAGAATATTTGTCTTGCAATCGAATATTTTTTTGAGCGGGTGCACTCGACTATATATATTTCAGTACTTAGTCAAATTCAGAGAAGAATTAAAGATTCAGATGTTTTTGCTTTGTTTATTTTATCTGTTGGGGCATTTTTTGGCTGTAGGGGCATTGTAGGCCGAATTAAGTATCATTAGCTTCAGGAGTTTTGGTCCGGTGAAATATTGACATCCAGAAAAACGAAATTATTTTGTTGCCAACCCAATACTTAACGTAATAGAAAATTGACTACGTATACATTATATAGAGGGATTCAATTTCACGTAGACCAAGAAATTTTTCAGAAATCTATGCAGAATATTTGTCTTGCAATCGAATATTTTTTTGAGCGGGTGCACTCGACTATATATATTTCAGTACTTAGTCAAATTCAGAGAAGAATTAAAGATTCAGATGTTTTTGCTTTGTTTATTTTATCTGTTGGGGCATTTTTTGGCTTCGACTTCCAATCTTACGTTAGATTCGGTGTTCAAATCTTCTCATATAGGGCTGCATTCCGAGTTCAGTCAACATCTCAAATTAAACTTTTATTTTCATCAACATTTAAAACTCCTTTCTTCTTAACTCACGCATCCATTTATAAGTCTCATTTAGGTTACATATCGTAAATTTTTCAGCAAATGCGTTAAAAATATAAACATTGGATCCACTTTCTTCTTTTATTAATCGGCATCCCATCAGTCTCCCTGGGGAGAGAAGTTCGTGCTTTCATTTATTCTCCTGTAAATGCCCGGGTTAGAACAGCAAGATAAACACTTTTTAAAGTGACACGGGTGTTTTCTGTGTCCACTCCGACACACCAGTTGTCCTTCTGAGTAAGTACGAGTATTGACGACCGTGATTTATGAACAGTAAACAACTGTTCTCTTAGTCTGGGGTTATTTTCGGGGGACTCCAGTCCACATTGTTACACTTAAATGTAACACCTTTTTATGACATGGAGAAATCTGATCCATTTTTCATTAAACGCCATGTCTATCTGTGCATTTTTCGTCGCAACTAGAATAAATTTACGATATTTTAAAAAACGTATTTCGCTTGGCGACAGCATCGCAGAGAAAACTCAGATGCTTATCCGTGTAATCTTCTCTTGAGACCCTCTGTAAGATATTTTGAGGTCTGAGAACATCTAATCCCGAATTCCCGGGCAGCAAAGAGGTAATGGAGTGTTATATATACGCCACAAGCCTATTGTCTTATTTTTAGCAACGTGAGGAAGTTTAAATATCATTATTAAGTACTTTGATTACAGCGTAAGAATGAAGTAGCAGATGCAACTTAAAATAAATTATGAAGTTTCAGCTATGGAAATCCCGTACATGTAAATCAGTGGCGTATTTAAGGAGGGGAGAGCGATCCCAGACCCCTCCCGAAAATATAAGTCAATTATTAAAAAAATCTTACTGTAAAACATTTATATTAACTCTATAGTGACAATAAGATTTAAAATTAACCAACTTTAGAAAGTTATAAGCCGTATTATTATTATTATTATTATTATTATTATTATTATTATTATTATTATTATTATTATTATTATTATATTATTATTATTTAGTTAGGATACTTTATCAAAATTACAATTACTCCTATAAAAATAATTTTTCCGTTACAATGTTGAATTTTTTCATATGTATTACTATTAATTTAAAAATAATTGTGTTTCTCATTTCGTTGATGGTTTAAAACGGTTCAAAGGTTTCATAGTTTTCAGGCAATCTTGATCCAGATAATGCACCCCCCCCACACACACACACGGAAAAAAGCCAAATACTAGATAGCTCCCTTCAAAATGAAAACCTATATACTCTACTGATATAAATGATATAAATGCTGGAGATGTTCAATGAAGAATTTTTGTGTGGTCTGCATTAAATTCATCAGTTTATTCAGAAAAAGAGTTTTAGAAAGTCTTTATACATATGAAAAGTGCTTATATAATAGCTGAGTAAATGATAAAATGCCATGGCCGTATTTTAGAAGTAACGCATTTTTAAAAAAGTACGTTTAAAACAGTCTCTATTTTTGATGTGCAGTAGTAGTTTAATGTGACATATTAAGATAAACCTTTAACTATTTTATGTATTGCATTAACTACTAGGTTTCAATGGATTTAGTTTTATTCGTATACTCGTATATTTCATGAATCGAGTATATACCGGAGATTATACTAATTACACAGTGCATGGTGACAAAAAAAAGTTCAAGTTTTTATTTTCTCGTGTTAAAAAAAAATTATATAAGGGAAACGAATTAAAGATATATATTTACCAACCTGAAAAAAATTGTTCATGTTCCGATGCTATTTAACCGGCAATGATGTTGTATCTAAATTTACGGTGTCCGTCAGAATTTTATACGTATGAAAGCTGTAAATTTTATACTTATCAAATTAGTTCTAGTTAGGCACATAGTTTTTGAAAGTTTCCTGAAAGCTGCTCAAAACTGATCACCTTTCAAAAAACGTTACTCGTACGCATATCATCTTGACACTTAAAAAGTAACCAAATATGTTTTGTATTGATAGTTAATTTTATAATGCATCATTTTTTAATAAAATTCAAAGTATTTGCATTAGGTTTTAGTATGCATGAAATACTGTGTAGTATTATGTATTGGCGTAGTACACTTGCATCTGAAAGATACAATTTGTTCCTTAGTGAACATTCTAGAAACCGGCTGCAATATTTATGTCACGCAAACCTGTCTTTGAAGGCTAACTAATTAACAACGTCAGTTAAAAGCATTGAGTTATGTTGTTAAATTAAAGGTGTCATCATAATTATAATCTGTAATTAGTTACATTGATACCAAATTATCATTTGACAGACAACCATTGTACCTAACACTTTTATAGAAAGACTTGTTTCTTACTTTGGACAGTTTCATCATTTTTTAAAACATTTTAATACCATGAGAAATACATAATTTTATTCGGATTTTGTCAATTATATGAAGGTTTGGATTTCAGATTTCGAAAAAAAGTAAAATTTTACGAAGTTTTTTATTCAAACTATCAACAATATATGTTAAATTACCAAACAAACATAGTTTTTCGGTTCCGGTTTAAATAAATAAATGATTTCCAAAGAGACATTAAATTCTTAATCATAAAGTATTTTTTTACATTTTTGAAGAATGTAGGCTTATTTTTTCCCTTTTTTTTTCCTCTCATCAATAAATGACCGCAAGAGGCAATTTCTGAAACTGAGTTTTCATTTATTGTTTACTTGATATCATTAACAGCTCAAAATGAACTCATATGTCGCGTGTATTTCATACCACTAATTGAAAATAAATGACGTAATATATACTTGGATACGATGCTTGTTAAAAAATGAACTTCTGATGAAACTACAGAATTCATCAGTAATGATATTTGTTATAGATTTTCATATTGATTATCGTTGAAGGTTATATTGCTATTAAAATATGCATGTGATACAGAAGTATTGTATTGTGAACGGTAGGTTTTCCGAGTTAAACATTAAATTTTCATTCACGTAAAATTATGAAACAATATAAGTGCATATTAATGCATACTAACTTATGCATTCGTTCTTTATCATAGTCGCGTCTATCCTAGAAGTTTCATTTAAAATAATACACTCTCTGTCAACAAACCGAAATTAAATATTAAACGTAGCAGCTAGGTGGTAATTTTAATTTAGAAATGAAACGACATGCAGAACAATGTCCAGATTAGCCGTTTTATTAGATTGTGAAAAATAGCCAGCTCGTGAACAAACATTGAGGATTTAATCAATTATTCTTTTGAAAGACACGAAAAGGGGCACCATTACGGAAAGGCTAAAGCGAACGTTAGATGTTGCTGCAGGGAACGGACGTAGCACGGGGTAAGCAAATAGTGCGGATCTCGCAGCTTCAAATTCATTGCTTAAAGAATTATTTAAAATTTTTAGAGATCGTAGGATATTCAGAATTCTATCACCGCGGCCGTGGCTGATGCATTTTCAATGATATATTCTCCCTAGAAAGAGGTACAAACGCTTTACTTAGGGGAAAAGTTCTTGGTCATGCATTAGTTTTATGTGATTAGAAATTTTGCGCGTATTTACTGACAACATTAGGAGATGGCGAATTAAATAAAATATTAAAAGGGATGCTAAATGAATTTGTTAGACATGCATGCGGATTTTAGTGGTTTTTATTATTATTATTAATATTTATTATTCAATGCACGAGATTCAGGGTGTTTTACGCGTTGCCTCACCAGATGATTAAAATTCTAGGATGCTCTTTTTTATCACCATGCATTGTAAAATTAATATGATCGCCGATATATACTTAATTCATGAAATTGGTAAATTTGACCAATAAGGTAGTTTTTATATGAATATACTTAAGCATATAAACCTTATAGTGTATTTTTTCAAGGAAAAACTATTAGAAAGATGTGTTTAAAAAGTTTTTGCACCTATAAATTTTGGTAAACAGGCAAAATAAGAAAAACCAAGCATTCAATAGTTTTTCTGATTCCCTTGTATTATGAACTAGCCGCGTACCCGTTCTTCACAGCGGGAAGAACACTATCAAAAATGATTTACTGAGTACTTTAATGTACTCATATTTTTTAAATATATATGCATCATAAACGAGTACATGACGTGTTTCAATATAAATAACAGTTTGAACAGAAAAATAATCATGTAGATAAATATAAATGTATTCCCTTATTAGGTAACTTGTACACCGGTAATTATTTAATAAACGCTTATGGGTTGTTCGGAAATATTTCGTTGGAGTAGTTACAAGAATAAACGAGTAGCGTGCTTTAAATTTACGAACTATATCTTACGACACCGCGCTGAAGAATACATAAAATGAACGCGTGAGAAAATGAGTATATCAAGATCTCATTTTTTCACGATATTTCTCAACCACCCCTCACCAAATTTCTGCGCATGCCCAGAGCCTACTTTTGGAAGCTTCCGCTCAACATGGTTCAACTTTCACCGACGCCATTATTGCTGTAAAGAGCTTGTGGCGTTCGCTGCTTAAAAATGAAAGAAATAATCTATCATATGTAACGATAGAAGACTAATTTAAAAGTCATTATAAAAAACCATTTACGTAATATATTATTTTATTGTTTTTAGTTATTTCATTTTGCTTTTGTTCGTTTATATTTAAGACGCTGATCGGTCGTATAATTTTAAAGCTAGTATTTCTTTTTGTCGGTAGTATTAGTTTAGTAATCTAATTTTATTTTAATATTATAAGAATGCTTTCGCAGGAGAAATACTTAAGTTTAAACCATTTGCATGTTAATTTCCATCGCTTATTTATTTTGTAAACTCACCTAACAATAAGTTATATTCATAAGCTTAGACTCTATGCATAGGAATGAACCGGTCACTGTATTAGAATGACCTTTTGGGGGTGCATATCATTTTTAAGAGTAAAAATATTGAAGTTTCTTTAGATTTTGTAAGTTTTAGTATCAGTGGCATTCTAAACAGTGTTAGGGAATCGCTACGCTTTTGGCAAGTTTATCTCAGATTAATAGTTACAGATAGTCTTAACAACATTCTGTGATCATTGTATGTCAGATCAGTCTCTCGAATATAAATAAATACTGAAACAAAACGAAATAATTTAAACAAAACAATAAAATAATGTATTCGCATAAGATAATGGTCAATCCATATAAGCCAAATGTATGTAACATACATCAATAGTTTATTTCACACAAATTTAACAGCTTAACTTTAAGACCTTATAAAAAAAAAAAAATGCACGATTTTCCCCCATCTGACCCTACACAATCTAAATTTGTATATAGCCCCAATGTCCGTACATTCATATTTAGGGAAGTCTTGCCCATAAAAAAAAAATTGCAAATGCAGAAAGTTCAATAAGAGATCAAAGTTCGACAGTTGATATGACCATTATTCACAAGGATATAAAACATGGCGTTTACACACGAAGCCATTCAGCATATTTTCAGGGGTTGTCTACTAAATGAATTATTCGAAAATCAAATCAGTAAGCAGAGTAGATTTGCAGAATCGTATTTTATTTGCGGTCGGATGCATCAAGCCTCTAATGCTGAGAAGCCTGTAATGCTTCAAATACAATTTCAGTCAAGTACCCTTCTATGTATCGTAGTCCAAGACACTTGGAGCACATGCGATGAGAAAGTAAGAAATAGGATGTTTATCAGTTAAAATTTGTTTATTTCTATTATGTTTTTTTTTTAGTTTATCAGCACTTCTTACTGTGTTATTAAATTATGCTTAGAATTGTATGAGCTTGTGTATTGTGTTTTTAGGAAATGTACAAATTAAACATGTTTTTTTCAATAGCTGTGATTATAATAATATGTACTGTTTTTTGACTTTTAACAACAACACTTTTTTCATGATCATACTTGCTCTAAAAGCTCATTCTTTTTCTAATCGTGCGATATGTTCCCATGTCCATTTACATCCTGCCCCCACACTATGCGTTAAAACTTTGAACTCGAATTTCTCCGAGAATATCGGGTACCAATATCGAACATTTTGTGCTTGTTATGTTTATGTACGTACAAGATTTCACTAAATGCGGATATTCGGAGACTATACATACTTAGATTGTGTATTTTTCATTAATTACTTTTCCTCTCCAAACTTTTTTGATTCCTTCACTCTACATCCAATGTTGACCAATGTTGTAACAGGAAGTATGCATCTAGGACAAATCGTGAAAATAAGGTTTGATCAAGTTTAACTAGGACACGCAATACACTGTATAGTAAGCACTTACCTAAAAAAAAGGCAGTTAAAAAATAAAAATGGTTTTATCTTTTAAATTTCAGCTAATATATTGTACTAGTTTGCGAGAAACAAAAAGTACTCAATTTTTCTAACTTCTAGCAGATATATATGTCTGTGTAGGTTCGGACACACGGAACTGTCTTATAATAAAACAAAATATTTCCAGAAGTTAACAAACAGTTGCTTGGGGGGGGGGAGGGGTATTAGTTCTTCATCCCTTTCAGAAATACGCCATTTTTGAAGTAGCCTCTTTTTTTTTCTTTAACCTAACATTTTTTCTATTATCCAAGTTGGCAATTCAGCTTAAAAGAAATCATTGTAGTTTCGCTACAAAATGTAAATTTTAGCATATTTGTAAAGAAATACCAAACAGTTAGTTGAGCTTCTAAAGGGTAAGGTAATTACGACTTCTAATTTTATGGAAGCAGCTTTGCTTCTAATTACATTCAATGGATATGAATCGTAATTCTACTGAAAAGGAAACAAAGCTAACGAGGTCCAAAGGAGTTTGAAATAAGCTTACCAAAGTGTATTACTCGGGGGATGAGTTAATAATTTTCGTTTGCACTTTTAATTGTTGGAAACTTGTCCTATCTGTTAAAATATCTATGAAATAGGTAGAAAGCCATCTGTATTTAAGGAGAACTAAAATATGAAGTAGTAATAGGGTCGGAAAATTTTTAAGAAAATATGTGCTGCATACAAACATTTATTTCCGTTCCAGAGATTTCATTAAAATCTTAAGCAGCCATACTATGAACAAGACGGTTAAGCTGTTGGGGTACTGAAAATTAAAGATTAAAACACATTTCAAATGTTTTACATACACTTGCATTTTAAACAGCTTTTCAATGTAGGGGTGTGCTGCATGCGTCAACGTGCAGGAGTATAATTTTGCTGCAAACAGAAATGTATTTCTCTTAATGATGTAGTTTCCTCCAAAGTAAGAATTGAGTTTTCTAGAGCATTTCTTAAATTCTCTAACTCAAAGATTAGCATTTGAGATGGAACCCTTGTTCCGATTTGCTTTATAAATAAATATACTGCAAAATAAAAGTGGCAATCTCTTACACAACATTGTTAATGATGTGCTTGCTTTTCAGCCAATATTTCTTAAAAAGTTCGTATTTCATTTTAACCCTTTAAGACCTGATTCAATACTTTCTCTCCAGCGAGTGTTCGCACGTTCTTGCACGAACTTAGATATTAAATTTCTAGTAAAATAACTAGAATACAAAATCGTGGCAACAAAATTCCCGTAAAATATACAAAACCGTATTCGACTTAAAATTATTACTATTTACATTGTGTAATATTCTTCCAAAATTTGTGTCCTAATTTGAAAATGCCTTGTCTGAAAAGGTTAATTTTAAAAAACTACTTCACATACAGTCCGCCACTTTTAAAAATAATATTAGATGAAACCTGTCAAAAAATTGGATGGTATATTGATGGTTGATTTCGTATTGGAAAAAAATTATCAAAACTTCATTGAAATATGAAAAGTTTTTAGTAATAGTTTAGCAACATGAAAAAACGTGCTAATTTGACACTCGCACTGAGAATCGGCATAGAGGAGAGGAGGTGATTATGGAATATCATTTACATTTCTAACTGTAACTTCATAGATTTTTAAATAAAATCCCCCAAAACAGCATGAGTACATGCTATAATGAATCGCAATGAAATGTCAATTGCAAAGAAATACACAATTTATTTTGTTGTTATAGAAAAAAATATTTTTAAAAAAAGTTACGAATGGAGTATAATATGCAATAGTCGGGTAATATGGAATAGATGGTTTAAACCGATGAAAAGCAATTCATATTGCTTCATATATAGTTATTTGTTACTATAAAACAAATTTTTATGTTTTGTAGTTTAAATCATTATACTGGAGTCATTTCTGCTTCGAGTCAATTTAGAAAAGTTGTAGATATAATTTTCTTTCTTTGCTCCGATACAGTCATGGTGAGCCCACAGAGAACAGCTGGATCTTTGAATCCAAACTTATCGTCGTTGATCATTAGAGAATTTTTCGTGACAAAAGATGCATTCAGCGTCTTTGTTTTCCGGGTCTTTAGTGGATGACATGAAACCCATTACAATATTACCCAGTATTCCATAATACCCGACACGCCATCTCGGAAAACGAACCTTTAAAACTAATTGGCAAAACACTGTCATCTAAAAAATAACCACAGTTCAACAAACTACCATTCTCTTAGTGTACATTATGCGTAACATCCATGTTCATGTCACGTGTTTACTAGTAAGTTAAAATGTTTGAAAACTTATCTACAAAAACTCTTGAAAATCACAAAACATACTTTGTTCTGTAGCGAGTGGTACGGCAACAGAGAGCGGTCAACTCTTACTGCATTGTAAGAAGGGAATCTTTCTTGAGTTGTTCATGGTATTCCCTTGTGGCAATAGCAACTAACGGAGCCAAAAACTCGGTATTCCATATTTCCCGACTATTCCATAATCACCTCCTCTCCTCTAACTACCTTCACACATTGGATAAATTTGAACTTAATGTAAGAAAATCTTATCATTTACAAAAAAAGCAGGCATTTTCATTTCTTTTAATTTAAAAAAGAAAAAAAATTATAAAGAAGACAAGATATGTACACAATATGCTCATAGCTGCCAACCTTTACAGAACATAACTAAACACAGAGTTCGTACGGATCATGGATTTGCTAAAATTCGGATCTTTCGAAATATTGTCGCATGAGGGTCTGATATTTAAAAAGTGGTCCTGTTTTTTTTATAAAACACGGAAAGAAGGCCTCTCAAGGTCAAACTGTAGGACACTTTAGGCAAGGGCGGATTAAAGGGGGGGTGGAGGGGTCGACCGCCCCCCCCCCTCGAGAAGAAAGAAATTAATGTAAAAGATCCTATTTTACTTCCATAAAATGTATGTATATGTTAATCTTCTAACTAACCGCCCCCCCCCGCCGACAAACTTGCAATAATCCGCCACTGATTTTAAGACAGTTTTTTCAAATGTTCGGAATTTTAGCAAAATAAGGGGGCGTATCGATCCCTGTACACCTTCTTCTAACAGCGACATAGTTCACTGTAAGCTTTCACGAAAGCCGTCAGAATGAACCTATTTTTAGTGAATCTTACAGATTATACCCTCGGGAGTACACGTTATCCGCTAAGCTTAAAACTTATTATATTCTAAGATAAAAATTACAGTTTACAAGAAGTGGTTAGTTATATTCCGGAATCGTTGGCAGCTATGCTTTGGTACCGCATTCCCAATCTCTTACCAAGGCTTAAATTATGTTTTAACTTTACACTGAGATACTCAAGGCAAATATACATTGTACAATCTAGTAACTAGAAGCACAATAAATTTATATTTGTAAACTAATTATCTTACTTTCTTTTAATCAAGGAAAAATGCACTGTCTGAATAGAACGTAACAGAGTAGACATCTAAATAAAAAAAAAATTGAAGAGATGTATTTATTTAAATATCATTTGAAATTTATACTTTTTTACCGGCCACATTATGTGTATAAGTACTTGAATTATTATTTTACCTTATTTTTTTATTTTTATTTTAATGTGTGGTAATAGTGAGTGGATATCTCTAATCTTTCTAATAAGCACAAAAATTATTACTTTCGATGGGAAATTTGCATTGCTTAAATATATGGATTTTGATACATTTTAGTAGAACTCATTTTCTGGCTAACAATAATTAAAAGTTATAGAAAAGGGAAAATATCATAACGCACACTGGACGCCGAGATTGTAACACTTTGAAAATGACCCATATATTGGTATCAGTACTACAAATCGTCGAGAAATTCATTGAAATGATATATCACTATATAATTCTTTCTTGTAATTTTACATTATATTTTTATTTTGGATTGAAGAAAAACCAAAAAAGGAATAAGAATCTAATTTACTAGTTACTTTAAGGTACCCCGATTTGTCAATACACATTTGCGACTTGGAAATACGAACCAGCCTTAAAACAGCTGCTTGATTTCCGGAATAAAGCAGCTGTTGTTAATTAATAAAAATTTATATATAAAGCGTGTCTACAAGTTTTTTAGGCAAAAAGAATGATTTATTGAATGTAATTTACAGGGAAAAAATTAAAATGCGCATTGTTGTAAGGTAGATAAATAGTCCAAGTTTGCCATTATAACAAATCTTCGATGTGATTTCCTTTTGTTACTCTGCAAATCTCCCATCGGTAAATCAGTTCTTGCCACAGATTTATCAGAATGTTTCCGTCGATCAAGTTGATTGCAGTGCAGATTCTTTATTTTAGTTCAAAAATAAATATAGGAAGTGGCGGAGTGTGCACTTGAACCTTTACAAAACCCAATACACCGAAATCCATGTGAGAAAGATCTCGGGATCGTGGTGGCCATTGAATAATACCTCCACGTCCAATCCAAACTGGTACCTCAGCACCGAGGTAAGATGTAACATCACTGTGGTAGTGAAAAGGCGAGCCATCTTGTTGAAAAATGTAAACTCCTGGCATTTTTTCTTTCATTATTGGCATAAGGAAAACCTGTAGCATGCCCATTTAGATAACTCCCGTAACAGTTATCTGGGAGAAGAAAAATGTGCTATTAATAAACTTATTTAAGGATATTTTACTACTGGTCTGACTTTAAATTTCATTAGTGTTTCGGAAGTTCTTAACTTAAGAAATCGCCCAAATAATTTGTAGACAAGCTTTGCTCTAAAAATAGTTCTTTTCTAGAATCCATTTATTAGGTGTACAGGAAAGTCTTTTAGTTTACTAAACTTATAAATGGCGTCATTTTTATGCTTTAGACTGCTTAAACGATATTTTTATTACTTTAAATTTATGAGGAATATTGCTCAGTGCAATTTTGCATTTAGAAATGTAGTATTATGACTGTATAAAGTTGCCATTTAGAATAATTAAAAATGAATATTTTTTGCTCTATACTACTTATACCTGGAATCGTAAAATAAGGGATTATGTGTTCCAATTGACGTAAAGAAATGTAAATGTTCTCTTTCATTGCATATGACAATTCTTGTCTTGGGAGGTTTTGACATTCGAACTGAATTCCAGTTTTGAAAGTTTAGTAATGCGACTGCATAGTTACACCATATATTGCCTTATATTTAAATTCAGCTTGCAAGTAAACTAATATATTATTATTATTATTCATTTAATTGTGTATAGGTTCGAGTTCGCTGAAGATTACCCTCCTTATGTTAAATCGAAACGTTGATTATTTTACACTTTAAATTATTGGGTGTTTTTTTACTACATCTATTTTAAAAATAGCTTATATAGGCACAGAGGTAACCAAAACATTTTTTTTATCGTAATTTTTTATATCAATTATAAATTATTAAACAATATCTTTAAAAAACTCATACCTACAAACATGCATACATTTCATTTTAGCTAGAATTAGTCCACTTCAGAACTACAGAAAATACAATGTACTTGTATTCGGATCGGTAATTTTAAAAGTATCAGCTATGTAGCTAAAATATCAAACCTTAAAGGGCCGTTTAGAGTCTACGTCACGGCGCATCGTCAAGTTCAGTTTTCTAATAGATAATCTCAATATTGAAGAAATCATAATCGCTAACAAACTGCATTTTTCCAGTAGATCAACAAAATTTGATATCTGCGGTGACAAAGCTTAATAAATCCTATTAGACAATAGGGTGGAGCGAAAAAAACTTTATTTCAAAATTCACACTGCCTGAGTCATTAAATGGTGCGAAACTGATAAGAACAAATTGTTTCCAAATTTCAGCTCAAAATATCGTCATCTTCAGGTTCCACAACTCAAGCGAATATATTTCTAGCTTATTTTTATTAAAATAATAATGTTTAATTAATTAATTGCAATAATTAGTGATGTTTTCATAATTAAATTGCTTTATTAATACTTTATTATCACATGTCAGCGCTGGAAATTGTAGATTTCGAAGCAAACGTCGACTTAGGACACTGCCTCCTAGATACAGAAAGCCTGAGCGCTGAAGCTTTGACGTCATCATTAGGCCTTCAAGTAATGACGTCACCACACTTTCACTCTCATAAAGTAAAACTATTTCAGTTTTCTGGTGAATGCTACAAATATTAAAAAGTATCTTAAGCTAAAGATAAAAATTAAAATACGTTTGTGATACAAAACAATTCATTATGATCTACTCCCTTATTACATTATATAATTAGCTACAGTTAAAACTGCCCTTTTTTGTAAAATTAAATTTTTTATTTTGGTGTTATCAGAGAGTAAATTCACCAGAAATTTTGAATAGGTTTACTTTATGAAAGTTAAAGTGATGACGTCACCTTTGAAAGACCAAATGATGACGTAAAGGCTTGGTGACGTAGCAGTGGTTAGGCTTTCTATATCTGAGGGGCAGTGCTTAAGATCCGATTCAGAAATGGAATATACCACCTCAGAAAATAATGACGATTTCGTTAGTCAGGAAGTCAAATGTCGGAAAACGACTGACGATGAGATTTCCTAAATCTCCAAGACAGAGCAAAAGCCCGAACTAGCCGTTGTTCTTGATAGAGCAGGTGTATCGGAGTATTAATTATTCAATTAATTAATTAAACGTAATTATTTCATTGGGAATTCATAAAAGACTAAAGACACTGGGAATATATTCGCTTGACGTGTGGAACCTGAAGATGGTAATATTTTGAGCTGACATTTGGAGACAATTTGTTCTTATCAGTTTCGCACCCTATAATGACTCAGGCAATGTGAATTTTCAGAAAAAGTGTTTTTCGCTCCTCCCTATTAGACAATAAGAAATAATAATTTGCATTGGAAATTTTAGTTTCGTCGTCTAACATCATGTATTTAGTTGGTTACCAAATATCATTATTTTTAATAGGATATAGTTTCTTCTATAACTGAATATTACAAACTTTTATTCGACTCTCTTCGAGACTTTATGTGTATCAGAGGATTTTAATATTCCTCTGATTTTCTAGTTGCATATTTTTTTTTCCGTGCCAGTGAATAATTCCATGTAAATTCTTTAATTTAATATTTATCATAAAAATGATTTCATTTGCTAACATAAAATGCATTGATTAATTGAATTATATTTGAAATACAATCAGAAAAAAAAATTCCTTAAGTATGCTTCACATGAAAAAAAATACCATTTAATATGTATATTTATTTTCCTACAGAGATTCCTAATAACGTTGGGATCATTCATTAGAATCCATCTATCCATACTTGTTTACAGCGAATTCAAAGCAGGGGCGAATTTGTTTTACTCGCAACGCTTAAGGAATTTTGAGAAAGGAAGAAAAAAAAACTCACCCTGATCTGTTTTTAAAAGCCAATTGAATTAAACTTTCCCAAACCCAATTAAATAAGATTTACAAATATCAAGATTCCACTTTTCAGTTCCTCCATTTTGATAAATTTACAATTATTTCGGTTCTACTGCAAAAGCAACTTGCACCAAAGAGAAATCCTTACTCCCCTTTCTTTCGTATTTTTACGGAAAATCCCTTTTTCCGCAAAGCAATTTAAAACGCAAAAATATGAAGCACCGCGATTATCGGTTTTATTTCTACGGAATTCCAAGGAAGTCTTACTCCGAGACTTTGTTAACATTTTAATGATCCCTCATTAGCCCACCAAAACATCATAGACCGAGACTCTTTATTTCGATAATGTCGTATGTATAAAGGCGATTACGTTTCTGCTGCCTAGATTACCGTCGGTCAGTGTTAATTGCCATATAAGCCAAAGACCGTCTTTCTAGTCATAATCAGGCAAAAGACTTGAAAGAAAACCAATTTCCAAGACTCGGAAAATTATGCAATGAAGCACTCGCTCCCCGGGGACTGCTAACAAATATATCACAAAATCTTTAGCCAGCAGCACAATTAATATGTTTTGAATAAATTCCGCTTAGTAATCCTGTGTTTGTTTAAAACGTTCAGCTCTTTGTCTTGTTCTTTCTGCGAGCCTTTAAGCTATTCCAATACCGCGGAATATAATTATGGATATTGCCTTCCGAATCAAAGCATTCAAGGCATCGATAAATTTCGGAAATTTGAAGCACAGTGTTTGGCGAAGTCTTATTTTAATGCCGAAATACTTAGTTGGTTTGAGAGCGATAATTTAATAAGCTTATAACTCGAAAATCCGTTACACGGAGGTTTATTGTTTGACAACGGGAAAACGGACGTACTAGATATCGAGAGTTATTCAATTCTAATTGACAACATATTTATTTCTCTTTGTTCTTTAAATGAAATGTTATAATTTTAACTCGGGTGCGTCGCTTTTCAAAAGCAAGAGAACAATGCTTTCCTCGCAACATCAAAAGGATGTTTAAAATGCCTCAAAATTTGTTTAATAGCGGTGAATGCTTGGGAAGACTGGTTTAAAGCAATGATATTATCGCTTTCTGGGATACGTTTGTATCTGCATAGGCTTTTGTGAAGGAGAATTTACCAAAGGAACAATGCATTTTACAATATCTATTGACTTAATAAGAGGACGTATAGTATACTGTTTCATGTTTCTCATATATCTTAGTGAATCGAGAAGTCTCTGTTACCATTAATATGGATAATAAATCGTACTGAATAAGAATAAATGAATACGATTTTTCAGAAATTATGAAATTAATGAATGATATTCTACTTATTATTAATGAATCGATGATAAGTATTAGTTTGCAGTAAATTATGTTCAACAAACAGAGATGCTCTTTTATTCGCATACACTATAGTTCCTTTACATGGCTATTTTTTCTTCAGCTTTCATGTTTGATTTAAAGACTCATACTATCCTCTCATTTCATAAACATATTTTGTTTTTACGCTTTGCGCAATACTAGAAAATGTTAAAATAAATTGAACAAACTAATCTTATAACATAAAATACGAAAAATAATAAACCTAATTTTGCGGCAGTTTTGGGAAGCACAAAAGTTCACTCTCTGTTTAAGAGCAAATGGGGTTCTTTTTTTTTTCGCAGTTCAGTTAAATGTTCTGTTTTTAACTGTTTGATATTTTTATACTTGTTATAGAGACACTACATATTTTTATTTTAAAAAATGAAAATTTATATTGAACTTTTAATCATAATTATTTAAATTAAATTCTGCATAAATTTTAATTGTCTTTATAACTAGAGTTAGTTTTAGACAAATCTAATATTTTTGAAAGATCATTTACAAAATAAAATGTTTATATATTTATTTTTAATTATTTTAAATAAAGCTACTAGTAAAATAAAAATTTCCCAATAATTCATTGTTTTGGGGTCCAATGAACATGTTTGATTTTTGGAAAGATTAATTGGTTGAAATAAATTTATTTTAGAATTACATTTATATCTAATTTTTATATCAAATATAACAGAGTGTTCTGATACAATAAAATGTCATGGTTGCTTACATTTTCAGAATTAAAAAAGAAAAAAAGTACGCTTATTATTTGTTAAAGCTAACTTTCTCTATAACAACTATGAAATACTTCATAGAATGTATAATTGCTTTTAATATGTAACGCTAAAAATTATTTCTTTTCATTTATTTGTTTCGGACGATTTTTTTCGTAATTTTATATTGTCAATGAACCAGCTTCTTAAAACGTTCTAAGGTTTTTGATCCCTCTGTTTCAATATTAAATAACAGCAAATGTCTTTAATTAGCGTTTTAGGGACTTTTAAGAAGGTAAATATAGTATTCACACACATTGATCCACTTTTCACCCATTTCTTACCAGACTATTACAATTACATTTTTCAATTTTTGCTGAATCCTGCACGAATAAATAGAATCTCGACATCAATTTTATGATCAAGTGATAATATCTTCTTAAACAGTGTGTATAATAGTGAAATTTTCATACGCATAGCTTCGTAAAATTAAAATGCTTTGTGCAAATAAGATTTAAAAAGAAAATTAAATAATGCTTATGAATTTTTTTGGCCAGAAGTAAAAATGTTGCATATCCTGTATATTGGACAATGAGTGGAAACGGGTTAATAAAAAGGCCTTTATCAGGAAATATCTGTACCAGCATCTTTTTATCTATACTAAAAATACACTAAATATAAAGTTATGCACGTTCTCACCCGGCTGTTCGTTAGAGTTAAATATCAAGATTTTTTTTTTTTTTTTTAGAAATGAAGAATAAAAAAATAATGAGCATTGGAAAAAGAAAAAGATATGTTCATATGGGCATAGCTATAGCTTTCCCATCTGAAGGGTCCAACTGAAAGAAGGGGGGGGGGGTCTATTCTTTCTAAAAAGTTTGATTCACAGTGAATTTTACTAAAAGAGTATCTGATAAAATTTTTCAATATCTCTACAACTTTCTAAATTCTTTTTAGTAAATTGTGTTTGTTACCCAACTAATTGTAAAATTTATAAAATTTATATAATTTTTTAAAACTTATAAAGCTTTCAAAAATAATATAAATTTAAATCTTTTTAACAGTATATAATTTTGAGCGATTGATTAAAAAGGTGAATATTTGACTATAATTAGCGTTTGTGCGTAGACTAAAGGGGAGTATCCAGACCCCTGTCCCCCTCCCTCATAAGCCAGTATGGATGCAGTTTGTGGGAACTGTTTGTCAGAACTATACCTCGCTGGTAGCAACAGACAGCCGTTTAGGGTGTGGGAAGTGGGGGATACCGGTTCCATAGTATTGGGTCTCGTAAAGCCGTGGAGGTTCTTTTTAATAGTGATAATAATAATAATAATAATCATGATTTCATTTAATAAAATTTAATTAGGTATATTTTAATCGCTGAAAATTAGACAGTTCGCAGACAGTTACGAATAAGCATCAACTAGCAGCTGCCAGCTAATGAACGGTAATCAAAGTATCCCACATACTCCAACCATTTATGTGATATGTATCGTAGAAGTATGTAAAAGGTACTTCTACGCTAAAAAAAAAGGGTTTCAAGTGTGACTGGATTCAGCATATCAAATGCAAGGAAAGATTGTACGAAAACTGCAATAGTGAGAATTTGTACTGAGGAAAATCTAAGTTATTTTATAAAATTATGTATAAAATTATAATTCATTTTAGTTAAATAAATTTTTAAAAATTCAGTTTACATATTTGTTTGTTTCTCCATGGTTATTCTTAATTCATCGGTACTTTTTCAATGTATGTGTTATTTTTTTACACCGTAACTGGTGGAATGTTTCCAGTATATATGTAGAAAGATGTCACAATTCATATGAGTTTATTTAACATTTAATTTTTCAATCATTTACAAACTGTGAAAGTAATTAAAACGCACACATGACTAACTAAAAGTTGAAAAACATGGTGTATTTTTTTATTATCTTGTCCTTTCAAATTTGTCTCTACTACGCAAAAGCATTCTTAAATGCGGTGTCTTTCCCCTAAATTACCTTTTATGAAAATGTTTTAAATAGTTTTGAATCAAGTAATATCTATTTTAATAAAACGAATAAACTGAATAAGTCATTAAATTTTATATAGGGAGACACACTATCACAATAACATGGAATATTTTATTAAAGTTATTTTCGCTGCACCCCTCCCCCCCCTTTAGAAAAAATATTTTTGCAACAATTTCATTTGTCTTTATAAGCTATATGAAATGAACTTATTGTGTATTTAGACAAGCTAAAATACAAACTTGTATAAAATACACAAGATTGAGAAGATACAAATAATTTTTTTTAAATGACTTAAAATTGAACTTCACATATTTTAACAAATGTGTGTAACTTGCCACAAAACTCTTTCAACCATTTCATTTCAAAAATTTAAAAATTGTCAACCTAATAAAACCCCTCATGCGTCTTAGGGGATTTTGTATTGTTAACCCTTTAACACGCAGTGATCCCGCTTTGGGAAACCAAACTATGACGTTTTGACTGTTGCCAATCACGGAGAATAGCTTTGATTTCTATAAAAATAGTTGCAAGCGACATAGCTCCACGAGAATCCTTTAATTTTTAGCACGTCATTTCCCGTAAAAAATGATCCCGATTATTTTTAACAGCACTGACATCTGCTGAAAAATGGAAGAATGCGAGAACACCTGGATAGATTGCCCAGTGCTGAAAAAAGGGCCACCGTTGCCATCGCTCGACTTAACGACCAGCAAGATGGCGGACGATCGAAACGTTAATCGCGTGCCACAGATCTATAGACCCTTTTTTGACGCAGCTGGCTGTGCGGCACAGCCAGCTGCGTCAAAAAAAGGTCTCTAGATCTGTGGCACGCGATGAAAGTTTCGATCGCCCGCCATCTATCTGGTAGTTAAGTCGAGCGATGGGAACGGCTGCCCTTTTTTCAGCATTGGGAAAGGGTTGCGCCTCAAAGGGTTAAAAAAAATATGGAAAAATGGTAAATCATTGAACCTGATTCCATTGCACCTGTTTTAAACCTGACGACCTTGGTTTTAAAAATTTACATATGTATCTAATCGAGAGAGCCTATTTAATTAGGTCTGAAAAGGTTAAGCATGCTCCTTTTCCTTTCCGCAATTGAAAAATACCGCTGATAAGGCGTGAGCAACAGTTAATACTTCTTTTCAATTTGCCGATATCTCTTACAGAAGCGGTGTCATTACTGCATTAATGAAAAGTATCCTGAGCCACAACTCGGTCAAAAATCCCACAGAGACATGTTGCAGAGGGCATTTGAGAGCTTCCCTCGTTTCCCGCCAACGCTGCAGGCAAAAAACTCACTTAAGCCAAAGCGACAACGAAACCCCCCATAATCCCCTTAATTCCACTAACGCAATTTTTTTCCATCAACACAAATCTATTGAGCTCCGGCGAAAGCAAAAATTCCCTGGCAATTTTGACTTTTTAACCCCTTCCCTCCAAATGCTATTTACCCTGATAAACCGAACCATATCAACTCGCTCCCCCCCTCCCCCATATCCTTAACTCAGAAAATACAGATAAAAAAACGAGGGTGGGGGGGAAATCCGAGTTTTTGCTTAGATTTCCTTTGAAGACGCGTCGATTTCTTACATTTTCCAGAAATATGCGCCAGGGGGGAGGAGATCTTTTAGAAAGGGAAAAGGGGAAAAATAGATTCCAGGAGGGAAAAAAATTGAAGGGGAAAAAAAAAATCACTTTTTCAGGAAGGAGAAGGAAATTTTCCAAGACTAAATGGACTGTTGAATATTAAATTTTTCACAAGTTTGGGTAGGAGGGGAGTTTTATACACTTCACGTTATGAAAAATAAGTAAAGTTTTATTTATTGCGAGGCGAGTTATGAGTAAAAGTTAATAAAATAACAGGGGAAATTTTGTGTTTCGAATATTGAAGTATATTTCTATTCGGGAATAGGTATGAATACAATAATTCTTTTTTTTCTGAAAAATTTTCATGTAAATAATTACTGGAAATTTTCATTACTTTTGCACAATAAAAAGGCTTTATGACGTATACATATTCCTTATATTTAATTTTAATAATTTAAATGCAAACCACATACAAGAGTTTCCATGCACTTTTGTTTCATTGGAAAATATGTTTTATATCATAAGTACATATTTTTTGGCATCTAGTTCTTTTTCTTAAATTTTCAGGAGTTATGTTATACGTGTCCCTTTTCGTGGCATTTCAATGTATTTATCATAAATGCTCGCAAATATTTTAATTGATGAAATTTAATTTTTTTAGGCATAATATAGGATTACATCATGAGGGCCAAGTATTACGGAATATAATTAACAGCGCTTTGTAAACCGTACGTTCTTTGAACATTTTTCTAAAGTAGAAACCACCACACATGTCTTACTCACGCGTAACAATACGTAATTTTGCTACATTTTAATCAGAAAATTTCCGCTCACAAAAAGTGGTTAGTTATATTCCGTAATACTGCCCCCTATGATACATTAAGATGAAAGAATTTATTTCTTTTCTGTTTTTATTGCGTAAAATAATGCATAAAATGTTTTTAATGCGTAAAATTTCATTCAAACTTTAACATGTAGTATATAAAGCCTCTGAAAACATCTCTAATGAGATTCCAAAACAAAAACATTGTCTTTAGATTCATTATAATTTCGTAAATGAGTAAATATCCACTCTATGAAGCGAAATATGAAAATTCCATTTATGTACTCGGGGTAATGGAAAACATTATAGGAAGATTTTGAAATTCAGTAAAAAAACTTAGATGTTAAACACATTATTTATTACCAGTGGATTATAATTCGAGCAACTTGTAATGTCCTCTTCCTAATGAATTTCACTTCTTACTTTCTAAGCACTTTTGAATTAAAATTAACATGAATTGCATCATATTTAATGTTTTGTATACTTCTGTATTACTTGACTAATTCAATGTACACCAGAGACACGATCTTCATTACTAAAATCCTACAGAAATCTGTTAAATTCTAATTCTGCCTATTGTGTGTATAAAATACGAGGCATGAAGAAAATGCGTTACTCATTTTATGGATTTTGCAGTGAATAACACAATTTAGAATAATGCACAAATAGCACAATTTAGAATAATGCACAATTCTTTTTAATGATCTTTAGCTCTTTCGTATCACAAGTACACTTTATGAGCAAAACAAGATCAATAGAACTAATCAACCATTTTTTCTCAAAGTTATCATTGGTGAACCTGAATACAAACGGCAGTTGTTTATATAAATTGATGATGGATAATCAAAACCAAAATTAAAGTTGACGCTCCAACTTTCTAAAACAAAGAATCGCTACATATCCTGACTTAAAAATATCATGCGATTTCTCATGCATATTTAATTATCATTTATTGAACAGGTAATCACTAGCGAGGCAGTTAATTTTTTAAGCAATTTCAGATACATCACTCCAAAATCAAATATGTTCTCATTCTTATCTCTTATCTTACTTGAAAGGAACGATAACTTATCCTTGCAAACGTGGCGAATGAAACTTTGCAGATACGAATTTGAGAGTGAATTCTTAAAAAAGCCTAAGAACATTTTAGAAAAATCCTAAAATCCAAAATCTACAAGCCTGAAAATTAGACCAGAGTCTAAGACCTCAAAAGTTATGGCGTAGAATGAAACTAAAACATGAGTATTTTTATATATGTTTTAGTTTGTATCTTAATAAGTTTATCATAAGCACAGATAATGTATATAAATACTACATTCATAAATCAGCATAAACTCAATTACATTAATAAGACGAAACTAAACTCGCTGACCCCAGAAGCACGAAAAAAAAATATTTAGTTCTCTATTTATAAGAAAATATGTGCTTACGGACATTAGAATATATCTACATATATATATCCACTTGCTATTTCCTGTGTTTATTAAATCTCAATTTTAAGCTCTGATATCATAAGTTTTCTCCGTTTTAAATGAGAAATATTTTACAACCTCCAGTTAAGAGTATGCCCATCTCGAACCCGAATGCTGCAAGAACGTGAGAAAAACAGAACGCTAACGACCGCGCGCCCGTATCAGAATAAAAAGATTAGGACTGTAAGTTTAGGCGTGTGGCGTACACATTTTGACAATAATATATTAATTGAATAGAGCTTTAATCTCCTTAGCGGTCCGGTAATTTAGCGCGGAGCCATAACTCAGAGGGCGCGCAACAAGTGCATATCGGGCTGCAGATAAATCGCCTACCAAATGCTTCTCCGCAACACATAAAGCCTCAGGAATGCGAAGAAAAAGGGAACCACTAAAATAATGGCCCCGGCCGTTAGTTAGAAATGAATTAAAAATAATGAGGGCGAAGCGACCCCAGCGCAAGGCACCACCAGTTGGTTGGGGGTGGAAGGAAGGCTGCAGAGCGAGCGAAGAAAACATTTTTCCCCCCTTCGCATTATATGCTTTATCCAGTTTTCAGTAATCCCCAGTAGGATTAGAGAAGGACCGGAGGATAACGGCTATGTATCGTCGTCTAAGAAGTGGCATTCAGGTAGACAGCTAAAGATTACTCCTAAAAAATCGGGTCTCTCCGTTGGGGGCTGTAGCTTTCTGTTATGCCTAAAGAATACGCTCCGAAGAGAAGGTACCAGATAGGAGAAGGAAAAGGGAAGGGGAGGGGGGAAAGAAACGCCTCGCTCCCCCTCTGCCAAGGAAGATAGATGGCTAGCCTGGCTAACGGTCCACGAGTCTCCCAGGTGGGCACTAAAGCCCAGAGATAAAAGCACTGTTGCGGCTAATGGCTGGAGGAGGGAAATTTGTCTGCCCTCCCAGGGGCTGCTTTCCACACGGATATCAGACTTTGACCACGAGGCCCCAGCGGCATCCGATGCTTTGACCTGCCTCGGTCAAAACACAATTAGTTCCTCGCCCGCCCTTTAATCTGATGCAGCTCGAATATTTAGCACTCATCCGCTCGACACGTTTTAAAGGGACATCGCAGGTAAGGAAATCGAACGTTTTGAAGGTTACTGGGTCACTTCCCGTTTCATTAGACGCGGAACTCTGCACCAACAGCACGCATTAAAGATGCTCTTGAATATGTTCTGCTCTTATTGTTTTTGTGAAAGCCGATGCTGGACTCATAAGCCTGGCGACATGGTAATTGACTTTATAGAGTAGGGTTGGATCGAAAAGAAAGAAAATTGCTGTAGCGATTCATAAATTTCAGATTTTGACAAAGATTTTAAAATTTAAACTTACCCCGTGTTCTGCAATACGGTTTGCAAAAGCAAATCAGAAAACAGTGCGGATTGTATTACACAATGTGCACAGTACTGAAGTAGAGTAGTAAAATAAAATACAGTCATATTTTAATATACTGATGTATATGTTTAACGCTATATTTTTCTACAGTATTTGAAGTTATAAATCATAAGTGAAGATTCAGCTCACTTATCTTTTGTAACTTTGTTCAAGTAAATAAACTGGAAACCACAGTCAGACATAATAGTTTAACGATGTGCGTCTCATAAACTCTTGTAATAAATAAAATTTCAGTAATTCATAAACTACAGGGTAATATCAGCGAAAGAGGGGATTAAGAGGAGCCCCCACAATATTTTTTTTTTTTACAAAATTTTAAAATATTTCATTACTAATTTGAAATTGCACCTTCTAGGATAAAAATCCAAAACTAGGAGCAAATGAGTAGTCCAATATTTACCTTAAAATTTATTTAAAATTCATGCTAACACAAAGAGGAAAACATTTATTTTATGTTTTCTTTCATCGCGATGAACAAGTCAACACTCGCCCCCAACGCTATCCTGCTAACATTAAAGTTGCATCTAACATAAAATATCCAAGGCACAACGCTCTAAAATATTTCCCTTGAAGAACATGTTGCTATTATTTTCAAATACTATCTTCTAACATAAAATGTCTAAACAAGGCAACTCAAATATTTACTTTTGCATTCCTGTAAAACCAGTTTCACATTCATAGTACACACAAAACAGTGAAACAGAATTTTCCCTCCACCCCTATCGTGATAAAGGAGTGGATATATACATTTTTTTTCTTTTCTCTCCAAACCATTATCTTACAAATTTTAATTTTTTATATCAAATCGTCTATCATAAAAGGGCTGGCTATAAACGTAGACATCATTAACTCAAATATTTACTTTTGCATTCCTGTAAAACCAGTTTCACCTTCATAGTACACACAAAACAGTGAAACAGAATTCTCCCTCCACTCCTATCTTGATAAAGGAGTGGATATATACATTTTTTTTTCTTTTCTCTCCAAACCATTATCTTACAAATTTTAATTTTTTAAATCAAGTCGTCTATCAAAAAAGAGCTATAAATGTAGAGATCATCAACTCAAATATTTACTTTTGCATTCCTGTAAAACTAGTTTCACCTTCATAGTACACACAAAACAGTGAAACAGAATTCTCCCTCCACCCCTATCGTGATAAAAGAGTGGATATATACATTTTTTTTTCTTTTCTCTCCAAACCATTATCTTACAAATTTTAATTTTTTAAATCAAGTCGTCTATCATAAAAGGGCTATAAATGTAGACATCATTAACTCTAAATTTAGTTTCACTATCAAAAGGAAAACAAGGAAAAGCTACCGATATTCTGCATTTTTTCTTTTCCGCATAAAGATAACGATGTTTATAAATCCTATCATGCAAAAAATTTTCCATACTAATTTTCAAACATGCATAGTTAGTTTAAAACTGCATTCTTCAATATAAATTCATCATCTCATAGAAGGGCGACACTAAAATGTGTTACTGTAAACTACTTTACCTTCACAGTAAACACAAAGGGAAATTAAAAAAAAAAGAAAGAAAATTTTCATTATGATAAATTTATAAACTAAGCTGACCTCCTCCACCCTCCCAGACTATTTTTGTTATCAAAGTTTTATTTAAAAGAAAAAGATATGTTTTTGAGACTTCATCTTCCAACATAAAATATCTTTAAATGTGTACTTTGAACCGTTTCACCTTTTACTATAAAACTAGTTTCACCTCCATAGTATACACAAAACAGAAAAATGTAATTTTTTCCCCCGTAGTAAAGGACGCGGGGGAGTTTATCAACTCTCTGGCACCCAGTGCAAAAATAAATAAGCAAATAAATAAAATGTTTTCTCTAAAAAATTTAAATAAATATTCTTTATTAGATCGAAGTTGCGTTTTCAAGCATAAAAACATCATCTATAAATGGAAATTCTGGCATGCTGAAATATTGCTTACTATACTGTGTAAAACTAGTTTAATCTTCAGGGTATGCACAAAGCAAAATAATAATAATAAGAATAATAATAATAATAATTTGTAATTTATTGTTCCATCATTATAAAAAGAAGTTGGAAAACTTTCCTGCTCTACCTTCACATAAATAAGTTAAAAATAAAAATAAAAATTCTCAGAATTTTTTAAATAACCACAACTGGTTTCAATTGCATATTTTATCATGTAAAACGTTTCTGGAGATATATTTTACTGTAAAACTAGTTACATCTTCATAGTACCCATGTTGCAGGAAAATAGAAAATTTTCCCCCAATGATTAGGGATTTGATAAACTCCTCAAAACTTTTTAAAAAAAAGAGAGCAAAAACTACAAATATATAAAATTTAGAATTCTTTTTTAGTTTTAATTACATTTTCTATCAACATTATTTATTAATGGGAATACTAAATTATGTTGCAATATTCCAATCTTTAATATAAGACAAGCTTCATCGTCACAGTAAACATGCAGCAAGAAAACAGAAAAGTTTTCCCCAATGATAAGAGACTTAATAAACCCCCCAAAAAGTTTTTTCTAAAAAAAATTAAAACTTTTTTTCAGATTTAATAACATTTTCTAGCAACATTATTTATAAACGAGAATACTAAATTATTTTTAAATATTCCACTCTTTATTGTAAAATTAGTTTCATCTTCATAGTACACATGAAGGCATACAGAGGAAAATAAAAAATCCCTCTGCCCTCCCTGATAAATTATTTAATAAACCCCCAAAATTATTTTTCTGAAAATTGTAAAACATTTTTTTAAGGTTTAATTATATTGACTAATAAAAATATTTAGAAATGGAAGTACTAAATTCTGAAATATTCCACTCTCTATTCTAGATCGTGTTTCCCCTTTGTAGTACACACGAATAAAAAAAAATAGGAGAGGTAATAAATTATTATTTCACTGTGATTTAAAAAATCTTAAAAGATTGATAAATGGCAGAAATTTTAGAATATGCTTTAACACTTTCAAAGATACAAGGTGAACGAGAATTGTTCGACACTTTACAATATTAAATTTAAAAAGAAAAATCGTACGAACCGGGTATTTGAATGATGGGCGACTTACAAAAGCGCTAGATTTTCGTTCCCTATAATTTTTACCAAATTATCTGCTAGATGAAGCTAGGTGTCAAGGACATCGGCAAGAGATACAGAAAAGCGTAGTGGACCTGGCGACTGTGGAAAATATTTGGAAATGTGATTTTTCAACAAGACGGCTCACCTCCACACTGGTCAACGGTCAACTGGTCTTATATACGACAGCTACATGTCATGAGTAAAATATACTGTTTCTAAAACTTTTTTTTTTAATTTGATAAAATGCATATAATGCTATAACTTCCTAAGCTCATTTAGCAGAAAATATTATTTGTCTTTTTGCAGCAATTTTTTTCGCTATAATATTATTATTTTTTTTTATTTCATGTATTCGAATGGAAATATTGTACACTTTTTATCAATGCATGCTTACATATCTCAAGTTATATTTATTCAAACATGTTTTACGGATATAAGGAAATAAATAGACCTCGAAACATGCATTTAAAGAATAAGGATAAGTGCACAACAGGCGTTGGTGTTATATAAGGCGCCTCTATTCTATAAGCTCTGCTGAAGCTGTGAGTAATGTTATTGGTTTGGGAGAAAACGGCAAGAAATATTGGATTCCGGTGAATGACGACAGGCCAAGAAGATCAAAGCGTTAGGGCCTGCAACGGCAATAAATACAACAGAGAACTGAAGTATCGGGGGCTTGTCAGCTGATGCGATGGGAATGTTAGATTCCCAATTGCATAAGCCGGTAAGTTACGGGGAAAATTCGTCCACTACATTGTAATAAAAGGGGTAGCTATCAATTACTACCAGCATACAGTGAGTTTCAACAACGAATTTTCACTGATTATGTAACCTAACTAACATATATTCAATAACTATTTACTATCACCAGAATTATTAGGTTGTAACGAAAGTTTCTCGCCACCGCAAACTTCGTCAGCACACAGTTCTCGTTGGCGTATTTGCTCATATTTTGTCGAACGATTTTTGGCATTTGAAATAAAGAGGTTTACTTTATAACACCTGTGTGTAACACACAACATATGTGTTGTGAAATCTGTAAAAAATATAGTTATCATTAAGTATAAGGTGTCTAAAATGGAACTATCACTCTAGAGGATTAGAACCATCATTTACTTCCACTTGTGTTGCAAAAAGCCAGCTACATAATATCAACGAATTATGAGTACAGCTTTAAGTACTATTGTTGTATCATGTGACACTGTGCAGGTTTGGTACTGAAAGTTCAAAAACAGTTATCTAAGGAGTTAGAAGTTAGTATTTCAAGCAGATATGGCGGAAAACTTTCGTTACAACCTGATATTTTAGTAACGCATATATGCGTGCCCTCCCTCCCCCCCACATATATATATAAACTAAAGTTTATCTGTCTAACACCGTGCTTTCAGTTTAATCAGTCATTATTTACTAAAATTTCTATATTGCATTCATGAATTGTTTTTTAATTGTTTCAATAATTTGTACTGTTCAACACTGATTTTTCATACAAGTTCATGGCATACCTGAAAAAGGGTCAGCTTCAAGGTATTTAGCTAAAATTTATACGAGGGCTGTAAATGAAGTAGGGGCAACTTAACCTAGAAACTCGCAGAAGAGCCGGCATGCGCAAATAGGAAAGGGTAGCGGTGAGGTGGCAATGTTGTTGATGTGTAGAGTGCAAGAATCCATGATCTAGTTAGAAGAATAGTTGTTGCAGGGCGTTAAAGCGAAGAGTTTCGTTTTTATTGCTCTAAAGCATGTTATGAAAAGGTAATCAGCGGTCGTGGCTTAAAATAGAGGTTACCCGTGGCAAAAATGCAACAGAATGTTATCGAGGATTACTGGAAGCCTGTGGCTTAAGTGCATCACCGTATAGGACGGTTGCACGATGGGGGGAAGAGGATGTCATTTTACGTATGCTGTGCCTGCAGGACAAATTGTCAACGCAGACTACTACTGCCGATTTCTACAGGAAGATCTGTACCCGGCTATGCGGCGCAAACGTTCACGTTTATTGCAAAAGAATCTCCCTTTCGTGTAGCATAACAACGCTCGTTCTCATGTCGCAAACAATGTCACTCTCCTATCGTAACGGTGGCAGTGGGAAACCTTGGAACACCCTCCCTACTCACCTGACATAAATCCTTGTGACTTCGATATGTTTCCGAAGTTGCAGGAACCCTTCCGAGGCCGCCGATGTCATACGTCGCATCATGTACTCCGCGCACTAGGGCGCTCCGCCGTTGGTATCAACAATCCAGACCTTGCCAGTGGTCTCCAACGTTTTCCCAACATTTGGCAAAAGGTTATAAACTTTTCTGGCAGTTACATAGAAGGAGTGTAATACAACTGTACTTGTAGGTTCATTAAAAATTGATTTATACCTACGTAGCCATTACTTAATTTACAACCCTCGTATAAAGAAAAACCGTCGGTGCATGGATGATGATATCTTAATATATCAAAATAATATGTCTTAATAGCACACCTGTTTTATTTTCTACTGTTTTAAAACCTATTAATATTTAAAGAAACATTAATGCATTGTTCTGATGATAACTGTCCATATTTCAACCTTTGTGATAAACATAATAAACATAAATTTAATTTTAGTACAATCAACTCTATTTAATTTTATTTGTACATATTTCGAATTATTGCAAATAAATAATTAAGACACCGTAGTATAATTATCGGTATAAAAAATACAAGCATAACAGAACTACAAAAAAAAAAAAAATTCTTCCGTTTATAATGTATATTCTATTGATTTTAATATTGTTCTTGTAAACGTTCAACTAATACAACAACATTTTTGCTTTCTCTATCCGTCCTTTGCAAATAGCTTTTGCGTAGCTTTGCCACAACAACACAAACACAGTTTTTTCCATCAAAAAATTAA
This sequence comes from Cheiracanthium punctorium, assembly GCA_038373885.1. NCBI lineage: Eukaryota > Metazoa > Arthropoda > Arachnida > Araneae > Cheiracanthiidae > Cheiracanthium > Cheiracanthium punctorium. The sequence goes on from JAWZYV010012058.1 coordinate 73,803, forward strand.
ATCACATATATGAGTCAGACACAAATAGAAATTGCATGTAATCGAAATTTTTTTGTGTGTTGTTGTTATTTACAAAGTGAAACCTCGCTACTTTGTTATTATGATTTTCTGAATTTGGGTACCTAATATAAATCCTCTCTGAAACCTTGACTATGCAAGCACTTTTTTCTTTGTCAGAGTTTTCACTTGTTTAACTTAATTTACTGAGTAGTGTCCCTAATTTCCTTAATCTGGCGTGATGCAAGGTATTAGTTTTCTGGCTAATAACTTTTCACTCGTGATCATTTATATGTAAGCGTCGATATGTTGCAATAAAATTTAATGATTAGAGTTGACTTTTACACTGACCATTATTCAATGATTTATTTATTGATACAAATACCAGGCTTTTGGCCACTAAGCCATTGTCTAGCTTCCCAGTACTTTAAAGCAGTTCAAGTAGAAGAATTTAAGTCAGTGCATTCGTCAATATGCTTAAAATTCATAAGTTGTCCAGAGTCATAAAGAGTACAAGCAGAATAATCCTTAAGACCAATTTTGAAGAGATGGGCATTTAAGCAATCGTGTCCAGTTACAAGACGGAATGAAGCTACTGCAACATGACGAAGAGAATCTGGAGTAGCGGGCCTTGAATTTGTGGGACACTCTCAGGTCTTTCCCTTAGCTTCAGTTGAAAGGTAGTAGGTGAACCCCTTCTTGATTTCTAATTTAGTTGAAGTTTTGCAGTATTGAAAAATGTTTGTTTGCAGGATTTTTGTAAAATAGGTGTCCCTGTCTTTGCAGGAAATCACGCTTTTTTTATTTCCCTCTGTATCACAATGGTCACATTGCAAGACAATAGAGTCAGCTAAGCTTTTGAGAATCTTCCTACCATCATTAATTCGATTGGAAGTATAAAATTTCTTGGTAATCAGTTGGTATACTCATCAGAGAAGATTTACCATCGGAAAGGATAACGGTATGATGAACGTCACCCTTACATAAATTTATTAGGTTGTAACGAAAGTTTTCCGCCACTGCAAAATTGCCTGCAAAAACAGTTCGCGTTGGTGTCTTTGCCAATATTTTGCGAAACGATTTTTGTTATTTGAAAGAAAAAGACTTGTTTTACAGCACTGTGTTGTGAAATCTTTAAAAAAATATCGTTATGATTAAGTATAAGGTGTCTGAAATGGAACTATCACGCTACCAGATTGAACCATCATTTACTCTCAGTTCTGTTGCAAAAAGTCAGCTACATAATGACACCGAATGATGTGTACAGCTTAAGGTACTAGTGTTGTATCATATGACACTGTGAAGATTTGGTACCGAAAGTTCAAAAAAGAGGACTAGGACATTAAAGAAGCAGAGCGCTTTGGCCGGCCTAATGATGCTGATGAGACCCGCCTACGAAGATCTGTGGAAGAAGATAAAATATTCATCCACTCGAGAGTTTGCTAAAAGAGTTTACTTTAGTGCCATGTCCATTACTCGCGCTAAGCATCGCATAAACTTGGCATATAAGGTCAATAGCTGGGTACCGCGTGAGCTGACTCAAGCAAATCTGGCAGAAAACTTTCGTTACAACCTGATAGTTGGTTTAGAGATATAAAAATAGCTTCTACTTCGCCATCAAAACTGGTAGTGTCCTTTCCCACAGCCCGATAGAAAGCGAACTCATCACGCAGAATATCCCTGCCCCAGCACCAGTCCATTATTCAATGAAATTCCACCTATTTTGAATATCAATCTCCATGATCTTGCGATAGATTTATTGGACGAAATTTTCTTTAGTACTGTACTTGAATGGAGATCGTACTTTCTTCGAATATGCAGTGCTTCATTATTTTAAAATGAAGTGATTTTAAAGTGATTAGCCTTTAAATTAAACGCGATTCGAGATTCTCTTTGCGGAATACATTCTTTCCCCCTTTTCTTAATCTTCAACTCATGGATTTCTTTTTTTAAAACTAATAATGTGTGTTGAAGCGACAAGCTGATTTTATCAGTATTTATTGTGCATAATTTAGTATCAGGAAGAGTATAAAGCCGACAAAAGCATTCCTGATAATGCTTGATGCTTGGCAATGGACAAAGACGATTATGTTTTCAAGACACAAAATAGTGTTCATACTTTTCAGCAGAGCTGCCAACTTTTGCAGAATATAATTAACCACTTTTTGTAAATAGTCTATTTTACTATTACATTTTAAAAAGATTGTCTGTGTCGTAAGTCAAATTCATAAATATTGTTATGGTCCAAGCCGTAAATTAACGTTTAGAAAAGTGGTTAATTATGTTCCGTGAAGGTTGGCAACTGTGTTTATGTATTAATTTCTTCTCCTTTTTAAGACATTTTCGTATTATAAATTTTGATTGTGTTTCTTTCGGATCAAAAAAGAGTTTTTCTTAACCTTAGTCTATTTGAGTGTTATTTTTTAGTGAAAATACAAATTAAAATAATTCTGGCTGGAACAAAAATCATTTGAAAGAGGCAATACACATTGTCTTTGAACATTAGAATAATATCAGGTTGTAACGAAAGTTTTCCGCCAACAAAAAGTTAATACGGGTAGTAATCACCACCCACATCTATGATTTTCTGCCAACGTTTTGGTAGTTTTTCAAAGCCTTCGGCCCAGAAACATGGGGGCGCGAGACCAAAAACATAACTTTCAAATGCCAAAAATCGTTTGACAAAATATGAGGAAACAGGCCATCGCGAATTGTTTGCTGAGATCATATCTGCGGTGGCGGGAAACTTTCGTTACGACCTAATACTTTCTTGGGATCTCTGCAAGAAATTAATATTTATGTCATATATACTGTAGTTTTCTTGAACTACAATCTATATACATACATATATTTTAAGGTAAGGAGACATTCAACAAACTGTTTTCATTTAAATTCATAAATTTCTAAACTAATTTCACTACCTCATAAATTTCTAAAACATCACCATATACTTGAATTTTATAAAAAAAAATAAATAAATAAATAAATAAATAATAAAAATCCTTACTTATGTTTTATTTAATGTTTAACTTGTTTATTTTCGCAATACGATATAAATAAAAGTTAGAAAAAACAAATATTCTTAAATTGGAGCATGATAAAAATTAAGATCGAAGCGTTTGAGTTAACTATTTCAAACCTTTATATCTCTAAACTGAAGTATTATATAAAAGAAACAAAAGTCTCTTAAAACTCATTTAGTTCTCCATACGCGCTGCCAAAAGTTAAAATAAAACTTTTGAAAATCTTTCGAAAAAAGTGCAAGAGCATCAAAAAACAGAAAGCAGGCTTCTAAATGTGTCATCCCATTTAAAGAGAGTACTCAAACACAGCAAGAAACAGCATTTACTAAAATCCAAACTTCAATTTTGGGGTAGAGAGTCCAATGGCAAAAATGCATTCTCAAGCACAAGCATAACCAGCAATACCTATAGCTTCAAAGCCATAAAGGGTTCAAAAAAATTATATTGAAAATAATAATTAATAATTAATTTGAAATTTATTAAAAATACTTTAAACTGCAATTCTGAACACTGACCATAGGTACTAAATACTAGTACTACAGTAATGTGTAAGTAGGTTGTTTCGGCTGGCTTTTAGTTGCTTCAGCAGAACAACTGGACTTCATGATCAGCAAGAAGGGTTTTAGTCATTCTCTCGACTATAATCAACACCTCCTACACATAGAAAGCCTAACAACTGAAACTTTGACGTCATCATTAGGCCTTCAAGTGATGACGTCATCACAGTTTTACTTTCACAAAGTAAAACTATTTAAAATTTCTGGTGGATACTGCAAATATTAGGAAATATCTTAAATAAAAAATTAAAATTAAAATACCTTTCTCATACAAAATTATTCATTCCGGTCTATTTCCTTATCATATTATCTAATTAGTCATGGTTAAAAACTGCCATTTTTCATAAAACTATATTTTTAATCTCAAATTATTAAAATATTTTTATTCATGAGTAAATTCACCAGAAACTTTGTATACTTTTATTTTGTGAAAATAAAACTTTTAAGCGTAGGCCAAACGATGACGTCAAAGCTTGGTGACGTAGGAGTTGTTGGGCTTTATTTATCTAGGAGGTGTTGCTATAATGCGGCTGTGAATTTCATTTTTTATCGGAATTATATTACCAATTTTTTTAAACTGGTTCTTCTGTGACGCTATTTTAATAAATTATAGCCTTAGTGTATACTTCAAATCACGTTAGAGAGGTTACTCTTGTTAAAACAGACTTAGTACTTGCTTTTTCAATTGAAACGTTCGAGTGTTCTGTTCGATTTTCAACAAAATGCTTGAACAGATATCCTGTCCTGTAGCTTTTGTCTTTCAATATTTTAAACTGCCTTTCATAGCATAAGCCTGTAAATATATTTTTCGTAAAACATTGTAAAAACAAAAACGTGCAGCTGAAACTTCCAACTTTCTATTCTAGAATACACAAGGTATGAGTAAGTTCATTTTCACGCCGTGTCCCTAATAATCACAATTGCAGGAGGGCATTAGTCTCCAATAGTATTCAGCGACATTAGTCTTCTATTGTGATCTGAATCTTACTCATGTCCTTTAAAAAAACGAATTTGTAACATTCATAATCTGTATAATAATTACAATCAGAAATTGCAATGAATTAAGCATCATTTATAAATTCCCAGTTCGGCAGTATTCATCCTGTGACGTAATACAACGCATATTTTTAATATGCAACTTCACAAACTCTAATTACTGCTAAAACTCGCTTTAAAGAGATCGTTAGATGTTATTCAATCAAGCAAATTTTGACAGAATGCTGGTTGAACCAATATGCAGAGCTTAAACGCGACCTTCGAAATAAAGGATTACTGACTTATGGAATGGGCCACCCTGTGCAAGCGAAGTCAGACGTAAATTGATCATTTTTATAGAAAAATTAAGATTCTGGTTGCTCATTAAATTTTATCAAATTTCACATTTTCATAGCTGCCAACTATTCCGGAATATCATTAACCACTTTTTTTGAACAGGAGGATTGGGCTTAAAATAAAGCAGAAATTTTCAATTTGGCGGGGAAGTTGGTTACCTTTTTAAAGAAATACTTATAGAAATTTATTGTTCGCAAAAAGTGGTTAATGATATTCCGGAATAGTTGGCTGCTATGCATTTTAAAAATGTATCAGGTTGTAACGAAAGTTTTCCGCCATATCTGCCTGAAAAACTAACTTCTAACTCCTTAAATAACTCTTTTTGAACTTTCGGTATTAAACCTGCACAGTGTCACATGATACCACAGTAGTACTTAAAGCTGTACTCATAATTCGTTGATATTATGTAGCTGACTTTTTGCAACACAACTGGAAGTAAAGGATGGTTCTAATCCTCTAGAGTGATAGTTCCATTTGAGACACCTTAATGATAACTATATTTTTTACAGATTTCACAACACAGTGTTATAAAGTAAGCCTCTTTCTTTCAAATGCCAAAAATCGCTTGGCAAAATATGAGCAAATAAGAACTGTGTGCTTACGATGTTTGCGGTGGCGGGAAACTTTCGTTACAACCTAATATCTTGATTTATTTCTTCATTATTGATTAAATATTGTACTAAAAATGTGTCTCGAAGCTATGATTGCAACTTCAGCTTTTAAATATTAGTTTAACTGTTGTTCAAATTTTTTTTTTCTTTTTCTTTCCGATGGCGGACCTAGATGCTTTGGAAACATTGGCCACTACTAAGGCCGGAATTGTTGGTCACTTTATTATGGGGGCACCTAGTAGGGGTACCAACGTAGCCACCTATGAAGGGACGGACACAATGAGAGCCACGCCCAGTCCGGGATCGAACCTCGACCGCCGATAGTTGAACTCGAAACCGTAGTACGGTGCTTTGTACACCATACAATCTGGTCGGCGTTATTCAAAAAATAAATTTAAGCAATGAAAAACTTGATAAACTTAAGCAACCAGATTCCTAATTTTCCTGTATAAAATATCCTTTTGCGCCTAAAACTCGCATAGGTAGCATGACTCATTTCGTAAGCAGTAGGCCTGCTTTTCGTATCACATGGTTTAGTAACTGTTGTTTCTACTTTTACCAGAATTTTCAACTTACACATTTCGGAGGAATGTTCTTTTATGCTCATGCTATGAGCTGTTTATCAGTTAAAAGATTTTTATTTAAAAACAGTGTAACTGTTTCAAAAGTTCTTTTAACACGCTAATAAAACAATATTCCTTTGTGAACTGAAATTTCTCACTCATTCCAAATCGTCTGCATTTGACTGACTCCTAAGATTTGTAATTTGAGGTTTAAGAACGAAATTTTTAAACTGAATTTGAAAAATATTCAAGATAAGTTATCTTCTAATTATGAATGCTTTAGGAAACATATTCTAAAACATTTCAAAAAGCATACCAGCAAAAATCATCGCATGTCCATGAGAAGTTCTTTTTTATCTTGCCGTTATTAACTGTTCATTATTTATTTATTTTTGGACATACGAGCTCGGTCTCCGTTGCCTCTAAAATCTCCAACTTGTTAATTTCCTTCAGCTAACCGCTTAGTGGCACCACATCTTCTATATAAGACGGCGATGGACGAAATTAAGCGGCTTTCATTTTATGGATCCCCTGTAAGAGGAACACGCTTAAATCTATTGATTAAAACTAACACTCATTTATTGATTAAATTTCTTATCGGCCGATTTAAATCCTTTTACGCCAAAAAATACTCATTCAAGACAATAATTTTTGAATGCCTCAATTCGCCCCAGCACTCCCCATCCGCTATATTCTATTTAACTCATTTTCCGTAAAAATCTTGTCTATTTGAATATTCTGTCTGTCTCTTCTCCCCCACGACCCATATATCCTATTACTGTCACGTGACCCACGCTGTTCAACGGCTCGGTTCATAGTCGGGCATAGTTGTGTGTGTATTCGCTGTTGATAATTTTATGTCATATCCGAATACCAAATGCATCTTTTTCGTATTCAGAGTTGTGAAATAAATTCAGCCTAGACATGGAGGAGATGCTTTAGGTAAAGATTTCGCTTTAATGACATAGTTTCTTACGATTCGATTATAAAAAGCTGTTGTAAAACAAATGAAGTTAGGATATCTCCACCCAAAGTGAGTAAGTAGTATTTTACCTTTTTTATGTCAATAAATTGGGTTGTTCTTTAATTAAATCTCACACCTGGTTTAACCATGATTGCATTTCTGTACTGACTGTACTGTGAATTCGTTTTATAACGAGAGACTATAGTGAAATTATATTCTATCTATTAAAAAAATACTTTTTTATAGTGTATTAAGATATATGTAATGTATTTGCCTTGATTTAAAATTTATTTTCTCGGTATAAAAATGAAGAAAACGAATCATTCAATATATTAATCAAAAACAGCAAATTTTAATAAAACACCCTTTTTCTAGCTTAAAATAATAATCTTAATTGAGTACAGATATGTTAATTAAAAAGGGCTGATTTTGCAAAAACGCTCATTCTGTAGCTTAAATAATAATCATAATTGAGTACAGTTATATTAATCAAAAACGGACAGACACTCCTCATTTTTGATTATTATTTAGCCTAAATGGAGCTGTTTTAGAATGTTCAAAAATTGAGAATTTTTCGCTCGATTGATATTTGTCGATTAGTGGAGCAAATTTTACTCAATCGGGAGAATGGCTGTTTGAAGTCAGAAATTGAGTAAAAATATACTCCGTTTGATTATTATTTTACTCAATAGATTTAAGCGTGAAGACTGAATAAGTTCGATGGTCTCCTGTTTTTAAACTAGTTTCAGATGAAAGACCACCTCTACAGGTACCGTTTCAACATGGAGGTCATTGGAGCCAAGACAGATTCCACGTGAATCAGCTCCTTTTAGAGTATAATGTCTCACGGAAGTCCAGGCGACAGAGTTTGTCCCAAGCTCTGACCAACGTAGGTGCTGTTTCACTTTCGGTGTTCTTGTGGGAATTAAGAATAAACTGACTGGGCCAACGCGGGGGCTCCTCCTTAAAAGTCCTCTTCCAATAAAGCAGACATCACTATTAAAATGTTGACTATCATACAAAATGGAAGTAACACCCATGGGTAAAGGAATTCTAGGCCGCTTTCCCATGCTCACAAGCGACAAGTGAAAAGGCTCTCTCACAGATACAGGAATCACAAGACTGAACACAACAGTAGAAAACTAGATACCTCCCAGTGATAGCCATATTAGGGGCATGCGCATGCGCAGAATAAAATTTAACAAAGCCTTAGTAGTCCAGCTGCGGTGCTTTACAGAGTACTGTAAAAAAATCGACAATCCAAGAGAACAGCATTCACATTAAACATAGATAATATAAGAAAATATTTCTTCTCTCTTATAATGTGTATACATAATTTCATGGTACTGCGTTAAAAATATACTGCCGTTACCAAAAATAAGTAACATACGTAGCCAATTTCTTAAAGTTTAAGTTGAAGGACTTTTTTTTTCTTCTAAAACTGAATTAAAATCTAAAAAAGAAAATTAACTCCCCGCTTTGAAAAACATTCACCGAGTTTGTAATTATGTTGTTATTTCTATTTAAGATTTTTATTCTATGTGTAAAATATACCTTCATGTTTTAAAAATATTTATTCAATATCTCATATGATACATTTTTTAGCAGATATATTTTATAAGTAGTGCAATTCTTTCATTGCTGACAAATGCATAATCTAGATTTGCAAAAGTCATAATAACTTCTATAACGTAATTTGCATAAAAATATACGTTTTTCGAAATCGCAACGAAGGAATGGAAATAAAATATTTCTCATTTAAATCACGCAATGAGTATTTTAAAAAAAGAACAAAAGAAAAGTAAAAATAAATGAACAATATCACAATTCTAGAAAACTCTTCCAACTTAATGAAAATTATTCAATTCTGAAAATAAATTATTTCATAAAAGAATACAGTCTAAACATTCTAAAAGAAGTTACAAACGAGTTTTCAAAATAAAATAAAATAAAAACTTTGTTGAATCGTCTCTTTATGACGAATAATATTTCTCTTAACTTTTTTTTTCCGCAAAGAATGCATTGCTTTTTTTTTCCTCCAAAAATACACGCAAAAGCGGAAAAATCTATCTTGTTTCATGCGCAAGTTCTTTTCATAACATACAGAATAAAAACAAAAATTTTCGTTTGCTATTTTCATCGTGAAATTTTTAGCAGCTGCGTTGTTTTCCTGTCGTATTCTGCTCGAAGCCATATACACTGTAAACATTGACAAACGAACTGATTTGCTAAAAACTTTCTTTATTAAATTTTCGAACAATTATAAGAACTCCCTTTCACATACAATCCGTTTTTTTTAAGCGCGTATCTATACTACTTATTCAAAAGACAAATCGTGCTGCTTGTAATATTTAACTTGCGAAGCCTCGAAAAATCTTTTTCTAGTCACTTCTCCTTTAACAGCAACTGTCTGTTTTAAACAAAAGAACCGTTTGTCAAGTCTCCCTTGACGAACGTGAACAAAACAAGAGAATCACCCGAGGCAGAACTGTTTTCTGGAATAAAATGAAATTTATTGCACATCAAGTAGTAATTATAAACAGGAAGATGTGATGCTTAGAGCTTGATTGTTAATTGTATTCCGGAAACTTCGCATTGGCGGCGTTCTATTTGCCATCCCGGTTATTTCCACTGTAATCCCTTTTTAGTCGGCCAATGAATAAAAAGAAATTAATAGCCTAGCAACTAATAAAAGGAGCTTTATTTTAAATTAAGTTAAAGCGGTGAAACTGCAAAACCAACCGGTAATGCATTTCGATAAGGCCTCGGTTATGTGGATTTAATTTTGGCGAGGCGAATGTTACTCGGGAATTAATTTGTTTGAAGAATTTAAAAAGCGCATTTAATTGCCTCACAGCCATTAAAGTACGCTAAGGTCGGGGGAAATTCAATTTAAAAACACATTGTCATTGTCACTCAGTATAATAAGTTCATTTTTATAAGCGGGGAAAATGAGCAAGGAGGTAGAAGTAGGATGGGAACGCCATTTTTTTTTACCCTTACTCAGCCTGCAGTGAAGAAATAATGCGTTTAAAAGACGTTCAAATACTGTTTCTTCAAGCAGGGAGGGGGAGGCTTGTTTAGCAGGGAATGTGAAATCAATTAGATTTTTCATCGATGAAAGGAAATTAGAAAAATGGTGATCATCCTAATTTCAGCCATTAACGGATATCTAAGATGATTAACGAAGTTCGAAAATCGTTTAATGAAATGAATTTCTGAAATTCCCCTTCAACGAAGTAGTATAATGATTGTTTGAATGATATCTTCATGCCTTTATTTTTCTTTTGCCAGCCTTCACGATTTGCAAGTGAATGGTGCATTTGTTGATACGTTAGTCTTTATCAAGTAAACGTAACAATAAGAAGTGTCTTTGAATCATCGCTTTACGATTCAACCAAAATAAGATTTTAAGGTAATTCTTTAAATAAATGAAAAGGCTGATGTTGGAAAATTTTTATGATTTGCAAGCAGTAGCGGATCCAGGGGAGAGGCTAGGGGGCTTCAGCCCCCCCCCAAAAGAGATTGCTCAAGGGTAACATTCTGCTGTATTATACACTTTAAATAGCTAAAGTGATCCGATTTTATTACTTAGCCCCTCCCAAAAGCCTAATACATTGGTTTAGTGTAAAATTTTGATTTATATTACATTTTAAATGGTTGAAATAAGTTTTTTAAAAAATTTAGCCCCTCCCAAAAAAAATTTCTGGATCCGCCACTGTTTGCAAGTGATGTTCGAATCTTTTCTTTTTTCCTTTAAAAATATATTATGATCAACGAATCTGAAATTCCACAAATTTAAGGAAAAATTATTTTTTATTTTACTGGTAGATTATAGCTAGAGAGACTGACATCTATGTTGGACCGAATAACTGTGATTTTATTAATTTCAGCTTTGGATGTCCCATAGAACTTGCTTTAAATATTTGTCCACAGCCGCATGAAAGACCATAAGTTAAATTTTTTTTTAAGTTTAAAAAGTCGCTAATTGAACGGTTTAAGTAAATTTAAATATATTACTGTATCATATAGATGCAGCTAAATAATTGCATTTGTGAAATAAAAAATAAAATATCCTTTACATTTTCGCATCTGCGTTACGTACTGGAGAGCAGGTCACAGCCACCTTATGAAGTTCAATCGTGGTTATGCTTATTGTGTTACAATAACGTGTTTTCTATACCTGCCGCTATTTTTTTTTTCCTGTTTCAGAAAGTATTTTTACTATATTTGCACACTTAAAAATCCATTTCACGTTATAGTTATATCACTCGTTATTTTACCCGTTAAAGAATAATTTATAGCAAACAGGTTGTACCAGGCTAATCAAATATTGGCAACAGCTTAATATAAAATAAATTTTCTATAAAGAAAATATCTGTACTTGGAGAAATAAAATTATTTCTTCGGTTGTACATTAATCAGAGTGAAAAGTATCACATGTGTTTGGAAACTGATGTGTAAAAATTAAGGATCAGGCGTTTTTTTTAGTGTAGCGCAGGGCAGTTGTATATAAAATCGATAGAAACCGCACTATAAAACCCTCTGCATGTAAAAATATGGAAAAAGTTAACAAAAGCTTGAAGATGAATTAATAAAAAGAGTTTTAAATGCGTTTCAAAAGCACGTAGCAACAAGTTAAAAAAAATTAATATTTTCTTGGTTTTTAACAAAGGTCTCTACTAGAGCGTTTGAAAGTTGGCATTACAAAAATATTTACAAAGCGTCGTGACTCCTATACCTAAACAAGGTTTTTATATTTGTTACATTACTTATCTATTAATTTATTTATCCCGATTCTTTTTCAACATTACTTGTTTCTAATAGCAGGATTCATCAAATTACTTGACTTCGCGAATAATGTAACCTAAATGGCCTATTTGAAGCTCAAAGACAAAGCGGATATGTTAGTGTTCGGATGTTATTTTAAAACTTGTGTCTTGTGACTTGAAACCTTGTGTCTTAAGTCTTGTGAATGCCATTTCCATGTTAATCTTAAAAAAACTCGGTGAGTTGACTCACGGTTTTAATGTTTAACCCTTTAACGCGCAGTGTTCCCGCTCTGGGAACACCAAACTCTGACGTTCTGACTGTTGCCAGTCACGAAGAATAGATTTGATTTCTATAAAAATAGTTGCGGGTGACATAGCTCCACGAGAATACTTTACTTTTTAGCACGTCCTTTCCCGTCAAAAAATGGTCACGATTCTTTTTAACAGTACTGACATCTGCTGAAAAATGGAAGAATGCGAGAACAGCTGGATAGATTGCCCAATGCTGAAAAAAGGGCAGCCGTTGCCATCGCTCGACTTAACGACCAGCAAGATGGCGGACGACCGAAACGTTCATCGCGTGCCACAGATCTAGAGACCTTTATTTGGGGCCCTCTAGATCTGTGGCACGCGATGAACGTTTCGATCGTCCGCCATCTTGCTGGTAGTTAAGTCGAGCGATGGCAACGGGTGCCCTTTTTTCAGCATTGGGAAAGGGCTGCGCCTCAAAGGGTTAATGAATAGTCATAGGAATTAGATCTTCAAAACCCATTTTCCTGTTAACAATGATGCAATAATAAAAATTTTTGCTTTATGATGCCAACATATCCTTCAGCAATCAAAGCAAAAGGAAGATATTTTTCTTTTTAGACACCCCCTCTCTCTATTTCGCTTACAAATTACAGAGCAAAGAACTTAAAAACACGCAGCATTTGAGATGTTCAATTTGTGTATGTTCAATTTGTGTTTTCCAATGTAGATGTTCAATTTGTGTTACAATTTTTAGTGTCATAGCTTAATCATTTTCCAGAGTTTTGAACTTTAGAGACTTGTTAAAAGCGATTAGGTAAGCGTGCCACATTATGCTGTTTGAGAGTACTTTAGATAGTGACAAGAGCACTGAGGTGGCCGATTGGAGAAATTCATAGAACACCGCGCAAAAACAGTAACGCACTGTTCATTTTTCGAACGATAGCAGTCATGACATACTTAAACTTACCAAATTAAAATTCAGCAAGTCAAGTTCTTGAGCACAACGTTATTTCAAGCATGATGCGACAACTCCAGCCTACTCTAAGGCAATATATACAAGGGAAACACAACAATGAATATCTGGTTGTTTTTAAACACCTCTGTAATAAACGAAAAAGAAAATTGCAAAAAATTCTAAACACTAAAATGTAAGTCCTACAGAAAACTAACAGACTTAACAGTAAATATGCAACTGTATAATCAATAGTGAAAAAAATACAACAAACTGTAAGACAGTAGAAATAACTGCAAAAAAAAGGTTGACCCTTGCTAAAGGGGGGGGGGTTATGGGGGAGTCCCCTCCAACACTCGCAAAATTCTATTAAATTTGGCAAATATAGATACCTAGTTGGCAAACTTTGTAAAAAATTGTAACGAAAATTATAATTTACTTTCTATTTCTCGTTCACTTCGCAAAACTTACGCAAACTGAGTTGGCAAAAGTAAGAAGTTGGTAGTATAGTTGATGAAAAAAATAAATAAGTTGGTAAAAATCGATATTTGATATGGCAGTTTATTGACGCCTCCCCCCCCTCCCCCTAAAAATGTCTTAGCAAAGGCTCTGGTCGTTCGTCGCACAGCAAAGTAATATATATACCATCAGTTTACAAACAACGTATACTTCATTTTCCTCTTAATTTAATTTGCGTAAGGGGCCGTCTTCATATTTAACTCTGCATAAAGTTAGTTTTTTAATGGCAACACACTATTTCGATTTTATTAAAAGAAATAAAACTTTCATATTACCCTAAACATAAATTTTCAGCAATTTTCTACAATAATCGGAGATATTGCCAACTCTTTTTTTGTGCGTTTTTAAGGGTTTATATGCAAATTTAGAACGTTATATGTAGGTTCCGAATTTTTCGCCTTTCATGAATGTCGCTCGCGATGGTTAAAAGAAATGTTATTCACAAAGATAATATATTTTTTTTCAACGGGCGGGCACTTGCCGAGTAAGCATTGTCCACTAAAATTGCTCGAAGGGATTGCGGCCAGTTTATTTCAGGACCACGCAGTAGGTGGTCAGCGTTAACTCCTATGAAAGAACGGACAAGTTAACATCCGGGATTCGAACCCGGACAGATAGAATGGTTCTTAAGCCACTATACTCCCTGGGCGACACAGGGAAAATAGTGTTCCAAGTCTTTTTATACTGAGATTTTTTGGACTGAGAATACCGGGGGCATAAATTAGAATATTTACTCTGTGTTTCAAATCACCAATGACTCCATAACTTCACTGGTCCGTATACGTGATTTAAAAAAAAATGGAAAACAACTGCTTACGATTTTGAAAATCATTCTAATTTTGAAATTGATATTGAGTATTTGAAGGATCTCTTAGATAGGTGAAATGTTGCCAGGAGGTAGAGGCTGTTCTCTGCTCTTCTCACTACAAGCATTTTTGTTACTGAGCTGTGGTTGAACTTGAAGAGTGGTTTTATGTTACTGTTTTAAAACTTCGAGAAAAACCTGTTGCATCTTTAAATTATTTTATACTAACGGTTTTTATTGTTGTTTCTGTGGTGATTTTAGGAAACACATATCATATTGTAAATATTTGTTTGAATTTCATGTAAAAAAAAAAAAAAAGTTATTACTTTTTTGCCAACCCAATATTATCACTGAATTGTTATTTCGATTTCTTCATTTAATATTCATAGCTGCAACAATCCCGGGAATATAATTAACCACTTTTTGTTAACAGTAATTTTTGTCTTAGAAAATAGAAGTGTTTGATTGAAAGCTTCTACGTTTAGCGTATGATTGGATTGCTTTATTGAGAAATATACATAAAGTAATAATGTTTACTAAAAGTGGTAAATTATATGCCCGAAATTGTTTCACATCGCATGAATGTTCCCTTCAGCAGTGTGCAATATTTTTATAACACCTTTGGCTGTATTTGAATTCATCATGTGGTGAAAAGTTAGCAAAGTGTCATTTTGAATGCTTGAAAAAGTATGGGGACGTCCAAAGATCTGATTTTTCAGATGTTAAAAAAGGTCAATTTCATGCCTTGAATGTTGCGGGTGTTAGTTTTTCAGAAATAGGACTTTGTTTTCGAAGGCATATATCTACTGCATCTAATTTTATATATGGAAAATAAATAATTTGGGGGAAAATAGTAGTGGGTGCAATAATTGACGCTTTATAGAATAACCATTAAACTGTACAAACCTCCAATTAATTTGCTTCAAAATTTGCTATTTTTTAATACAGCTAACTTTTACTATTTCGTGCAAAAATAATATAGTTTACATTTTTTTTCTAACGAATTATAAAAAAAATGTCACTTAATAAATTTATATACGGTCCCTTAACTCATCAAAATAAGAAATTTTAATTAATATAGGAAGAATGGCTAGAATGGCTTAGGAAGAATGGCTAGCTTGTTCCGAGATAGCCACAATAAGTTGACCACACCCCCTAGGACACATGACCTTTAGAGGGCAAAAGGGATGTGACCAAACGACAGCACCGCAGCTTTTCTTTCTCGTCAGCCACGGTCGCCACTCATCCTATTTTTTCGAATATTAATATCATAACTCATAATTCATGTTAATAATTTATTAAAAAATTATAACAATAGTGAATTATGTTTGGGCAATTTAGTTCTAATAGTAGGGGTGGGGTGGGGGAATGAACTTGTTAGGATCAATATTAAATGCGATTTGAGCTGAAATATGAAACAATATATTAACATAGGGGGAGGGAAATTTTTATAGCTCATAACTCCTTTTTAGTAAATGCACTGAAAATTGGTATCTGGGGTTAAAATGAGCTAACTTTTTTTAATAGGAAGTGAAATCTAGGTGATGTCATTAGAAAAAAAAAGTTTGGTGTGTGTTTAAATATGGAGATGATCCCTTACGCAAATTTTATGTATAGCAAATCAAAGTGTACGTCAATCGCAAACGATTGTGTATGTAACATTGCTGTACGACGAATGACGGCTGAATAAAGAGTAAGTGGGTCTTCAGTGTGTATGCGTGTGTGTTTTTTTTTTTCCGGAGCCGGACATTAGCAGGTCTAGTAACAAGTCTAAATTTGCGAAGCATGTCCGCAGAAGTGGCACAACTCATCAGCACTATCTTTTGTGCAGAACCTTTCACGAGAACGGCTCCCATCAACACATTAGAAATATTTTCACTTTAACGAAATTTCTTGTTACACATAGTTTCAGGGTGCAAGTTTAAAATTCTAGAACTGCCGTTCAAATTTTGATCAGAAGTATTCATCTACTTATAAGAAAATAAGCAAATTTATGTCATTTACCGTTTACGGAGAGGTGATACTGAGAGCTTGAAATGTATTAGTCAATAACTTACAGTATATTAAAAACAAAATAAGTTTAATATAGCTACTATTATGAATTAACCACTTTCTGTAAACAGTAATTTCCGCCTCAACATATAGCAAATTGTTCAACTCAGCTTGTAAGCCATTTGCTAGTTTGAAAGGAATATTCACAAATCATACTATTTAAAGAAAGGGGTTACTTATATTCCGTAATAGTTGTCTGCTATTGTTTCAGATATGCAATAAAGATTAAAAAATAAAAGAATGCTCTTACTATTCCAGGCACAAATCTATCACTTATGTTAACAAAATGTTAAATAATAAAAATAAATTTATAATTACATAACAAAAGACATTTTATTACATTGATGCATATGTAAAACCGTTTTCAGTATAAATAAGGTAGGTTACCTCAAATGACTTTTTCTTCATGTTTCCATAAGTATTTTTAATCTTGCTCTGCGCTTCTGTTATATAAGTAATTTATTTAAAGGTCGATTTCCATATCGATGATGCCAAATTCGCTAGCACACAGAGCAAATTATTGATTAAGCACGTATTCTCGTTCGTAGGTAATTCGTGATATCATAAGAAAATTTCAAATTTTGGCGTGTTTCAAATGGTAAACTATTATTATTAGTAGTAGTAGTATTTACAAATGTGATTGAATTAAAATACAAATGTATAGACCCTAGTAATTGTCAAGCAAAAATCCATTTATCCCGTCTCTCACGTCTTCGATGTTTATTACCTTTTTTTTCGAAGATGTGCGAAAGCGCATCAGATATTTCCCCTTTCAATTCTTTAGTTTGAAATAAATTTCTATCCTTTCTATATAGCAAAGTCGGAGAGGAAATTGACCACAAATCTTTGCTTCAGCAAACATTTTTCTACAGGGGGGAGGTCAAAGCAATATTTTTTGAATCTTCTGTAGGGAGGACAAGTCTAAGGCAAGCGTACATTTACAGTATATTTTGGATCTCTTCCGTGTGGGTAATTGAACTGATTTAGGATAGGGGGATGAAATCCCTTGAGATATCTTTCCAAGAAACAATGCCATTGGTTATTCGTGCCATCCCTTATGGCGTCTGCAAATAAAGCCTCCCCGTGATTTCATCAGAGTCTAATTTGTAGCAAATACCGAGTATTATTTTGCGAAAAGTTATTCCAAATTATGTTTTGCGCTACTCGGAAGATATTTTGTGTCAAGCCTTCGACGCGCGGTGTTTGCGCCGTGAAACCCCCATCATTTCAGTGCTTTCACTGTTAGTCGTAAAAAGATACTTTTAAAGGGTCTCAAAGCTGAAAGAGTGCAGCCGTTGCCATCGATCCATTTAACTACCAACATCATGGCGGTCGATAGAATCGCCCATCCGGCGCCACGTATCTAAAGAAGTTTTCTGTCACAAAATCCTGAGCGGCCGTCAACACCTCCTAGATAAAGAAAGCCTAACAACTCCTACGTCACCAAGCTTTGACGTCCTCTTTTGGCCTACGCTTACAAGTTTTATTTTCACAAAATAAAAGTATACAAGGTTTCTGGTGAATTTACTCATGAATAAAAATATTTTAATAATTTGAGATTAAAAATATAGTTTTATGAAAAATGGCAGTTTTTAACCATGACTAATTAGATAATATGATAAGGAAATAGACCGGAATGAATAATTTTGTATGAGAAAGGTATTTAATTTTAATTTTTTATTTAAGATATTTTCTAATATTTGTAGCATCCACCAGAAATTTTAAATAGTTTTACTTTGTGAAACTAAAACTGTGATGACGTCATTGCTTGAAGGCCTAATGATGACGTCAAAGTTTCAGTTATTAGGCTTTCTATGTGTAGGAGGTGTTGGCGGCCGTACAGCATATTGCTGGTAGTTCAATGGATCGATGGCAACGGCTGCACTTTTTCCGTGTTGGGCCAATGCCTCCTGGATAAAGAAAGCCTAACAACTCCTACGGCACTAAGATTTGTCATCATTATTGAGCTTGCATTAAAAGTTTTAGTTTCGCAAAACAAATCTATTAAAAACTTCTGGTTAATTTACTCCTAACTAACAATATTTTAATGATTTGAGATAAAAAAAGACACAATTTTAGGGCAGATGTCAGTTTTTAAGCATGACTAATTAGATAATATGATAAGGAAATCGATCGGAATGAATAATTTTCTATGAGTAAGGTATTTTAATTTTAAGGTTTAATTTAGGATATTTTCTAATATTTGTAGCATTCACCAGAAATTTTAAATAGTTTTACTCTGTGAAAATAAAACTGCGATGGCGTCATTTTCGTTTGTTCAGTGATGATGTCAAAGCTTGGTGACGTACGAGTTCTAAGGCTTTCTATATCTAGGTGATCCTGTGAAAATGTCTGAGCTTCAAAGGGTTATTCGTCATCTGACTTCACGTCTGATCAAACGGGAGTCTAGCAAAGATGAATGCCTAATCCATAGTTGCCAAGTGCTCCGGAATATAATTAGCCATTTCTTTTTTTAACAGCAATGTTTGGCTTAGCCCGGAGCAGTTGGCAACTTGGCTAAATCGTTTTACCTTTTTAAAATAAAAAAAACTTAGGGATATCGAATTTCTCTAAGCGGCAGATTGGAAGGGAAATTGCCTGACAGTGTCAGTAAAATTTCTGGTGTGTACAATAAACTTTATAGCATGCGTGTGCGTGTAATGTTGTAAGTACCACCAAATTTACTGACATTGACACTTACCGACAGTTTTTTTCTAATTAGACATGAAATCGACTATTTAAGCTTCATTTTGCCTTGTTATTTACCACCAGCAGCAGTAATCCATCATCCTAATAGTTTCAAAAATGTGATAGTGTTTAGTTTTGGCTGACAGTGTTTTAAAAGCTGAGCTTATAAAAATAGCCATTTATATTCCTATCCATTCCTAGTTTGCTGTAAATTTTTACTCCTTAGTTTCTTATCTGTATTAACTTAAAAATAGTGTAAATGCATTTTAATAAACTTCATCTTTTCTCGACCGCAAAAAATAATTAGAATTTTTCGATTAATTTATATAAGTTTTTACTTACACGGTTAGATGTTTTTTGCAAATTTGAACATGTCTTTATTGTTTTTAAACTGTAAGTAATTCAAATACCACGAAAAATCTACTTACAAAAATATACACTTATTAATACCTACTGCAGAAAACTCATTTAAAAAGGGACTTTCAAATTTACAAGAATATATGTGAGCAGAAATATATTCAAATTTACTAGTAAATCAATCAAACTAAATAACTTTGAATAAAGCAAACATATGGAATTACAATATACACATATTTCAGGAGGAAAAACAGTTCTTTCTCGTCAAGATCAAAGTACTCAACAACCCCTTCAAAAGCATGAAAGCAAATACTTTCATTTATGTTTCATGGACAATATTTTCTATATTCTCTAATACTGAATAAATGTTTGAGTACACGAGCAATTCAGTTTTGATTCATTCATTATAGTCAATACATTTTCTTATAGAACACGCTTTAATTAGCATTGATCTGTAACTTTTCTAATAACGTATGTATTTTAGAACAAAATAATACGTACTTCTTAAACGATAAAAAGTATATAAAGCTGAGAGTAATTAAAAAAAATTACTACACTACAGCCAACCAGTATTAACTTTGGCGTTTTCTTTCAAAACATTTTTTTACAAGGCTACTCGAATTGAGGATTAGGTTACCAATTATCTTTCCGTTTCATTCAGTTTTCTATCATAGGGAAATATCTTCTAAATTAAACTGACTTATATTCCACCTAAGAATACCGCTACTACTATTTTTAGTTTTGTGTTTAAAAATCTAAAAATTTGGTACCTATTAATAACTTCTTAACAATTCTCTGCCTATTAATTTGATGTAGAGATGCGAATCAGTGCAGAACATCATCAACTACTTTTTGTAGACAGAATTTTTCGACTTACAATAAAACAAAATTTGTTAGGTAATCATGTGAGTCGATTATTGTAGGAAAATATGCGTAGGAAATTTATTGTTTACAAACAAAATGTGGTTGGTTCTATTATGTAATGGTTGGCAACTTTATTGATGCTAGTATATGTCAAGCAATGTCAAGTATGTTTTCCTTGGTTTTAAGAGTTATTTTTAAAATTTAGAAACTTAGATTTTAATAGAAAATTAGAGGTATGTTTCGAAAAAAATCACGTAAATTTAGTACATAAGTGCAATTAAACTAAATATGCCAAGTGCTTCAAAAGTTTTAGAATTTCTCTTTACAAGCTGTACTATGCAATGAAATAAACGGGTTACCTGTAGCGGTTACGAAACTTTGTGGAAACATTCTTTAAAACCAAAAATTTTGCAGAATTTGTCACTCAGTAAAATTTTGCTGTGCAGTTCTATGTTTAAGAATTTATTTCTGGAAGTTCCATAAAAAGCGCTGTTCTTTTATTTATATCAGTGTGCAGTGCAGCTCATGCAGAGACATTCTCATTTTTTTTTCGGGTCCTTGTAGCAATTAGTTTATTTTCATTTGCGTATAGAGGTTGTGAAGGCGATTTCACTTCTTCAAAATGCACACTTAAATAAAATTTTAAATACATATAAAAAATTACCTCTTAAAACATTTGTTTCTGTGAAAAATTTAAATCAGAATCCACATTTCATGTATAAAATTTAAATATTTTAAGAAAAGTAAAGCAGTTCTAACAAAATATTCTTGATTAGTTTTATTTTTTTTAATGTTGAATCAACAAATATATTTGAAACGGAAAGTTGTTTTGCTACACAGTTAGAAATGTATCACTCGAAAAAAAATTTAAAAATAGTGATTTTTTTTCATTTCCTGAACATTTTTATGTCTTTAACATTTTTATGTCTCAATTTGACCGAATAAAGCTTGACCATGAAATGAGTAAGTTTAAAAAAACGTGGAAGTAGGCTTTAAGTATTACTATTCGAGAAAAAATAACCATTGCACTTAAGAACAGAAACTGAAATTAACCACAATTTCTTCAGATTGTAATGAAACGTTTCTAATTAAAAATATAAAGTCAACTTGATGAAAACGATAAATTAAAAGGGACTCAACCGAAAAAAAAAATATATCTTTCAGTTACAACTCCAATCTTCTGCATTTCGGCGTAGTACATCGGTATATATATCCACAGGTGCCAAGTATTACGGAATGCAATTAACCACTTTTTGCAAACCGTAAATCCTTCGAATATTTTTCCAATATAATGACCCACTCACGGCCCCCACCTCAAGATAAAGAACCACATGATTTCTACTTCTCATCACTGGAGATAAAGCTTTTATGGTACGGTGCTCTATGAAAACCAAAACTTCAGTTAGTCCCACTCACGGTCTTAGCCCTAAGTTTGTGGTATATTTTAAACAAAAAATTACCGTTCCCAAAAAGTGGTTAATTGTATTCCGTAATACTTGGCACCTATGATATATCTAAAGACCCTAGTCAACACCTCCTACACATAGAAAGCCTAACAACTGAAACTTTGACGTCATCATTAGGCCTTCAAGTGGTGACGTCATCACAGTTTTACTTTCACAAAGTAAAACTATTTAAAATTTCTGGTGGATACTGCAAATATTAGAAAATATCTTAAATAAAAAATTAAAATACCTTTCTCATACAAAATTATTCATTCCGGTCTATTTCCTTATCATATTATCTAATTAGTCATGGTTAAAAACTGCCATTTTTCATAAAACTATATTTTTAATCTCAAATTATTAAAATATTTTTATTCATGAGTAAATTCACCAGAAACTTTGTATAATTTTATTTTGTGAAAATAAAACTTTTAAGCGTAGGCCAAACGATGACGTCAAAGCTTGGTGACGTAGGAGTTGTTGGGCTTTATTTATCTAGGAGGTGTTGCCCTAGTCCAATCAAACACCCCATGCATGGCATATTCCGTAAAGTTGCATGCCGTTATAAGTTTTTGAAGGATGACAATATTTAGGAGCTTGAACCCCCCCCCCCCTTATTATGATGATTTAAATTATGAATGGACCTTCAGGAAAGGAATCAAGTAACTCTGAATGACATATTTAGTGACGTACGTGACATTCTCTCTCCAGCGTCGAGCTAAAGCACTGCCACCTAGATACAGAAAGCCTGAGCGCTGAAGCTTCGACGTCATCATTAGGCCTTCGAATAATGACGTCACCACACTTTCATTCTCATAAAGTAAAACTATTTCAGATTTCTGGTGAATGCTACAAATATTAAAAAGTATCTTAGGTGAAAGATAAAAATTAAAATACGTTCGTGACACAAAACAATTCATTGTGATTTACTCCCTTATTACATTATATAATTATTTACAGATAAAATCTGCTCTTTTTTGTAATATTAATTTTTCTATGTCAATTCATTAAAATGTTGTTATGAGAGAGTAAATTCACCAGAAATTTCGAATAGTTTTACTTTATGAAAATTAATCTGTGATGACGTCATCTTTAGAAGGCCAGTTGGTGACGTAGAGGCTTGGTGACGTAGCAGCGGTTAGGCTTTCTATGTCTAGGAGGCAGTGGCTAAAGCATGTGTAGTGCAAGCTGATTATCATCACATCCAAAATATTGGTCACATCAAGAATATCGATATCAGTCAAAATATATTAAAAATGTGCATTTTCAGTATATTTTGACTTAGTGAATTTTTGTATTGCGGAGCTCAAATTTAAAGTGTGTACTTCATTTACGTTATTAAATAATATGAAGTCAAAAGTAGTAATTCGTCTTCATAAGTATTATATTTTAAAAAAACACTGAATATGTGTCACATCGTATTTATTAAAGTTGTAAAAAATTGTTTTGCAATGCGTTTGTGAAATGCGTAAGAATTTTTAAAAGATTCTTTTTTTATTTAATCTGAAATGAACTTGCTGATAAATCGGATAAATAAAAATTTCCATGCATACCTAACTTTAAAATGTTCCAGAGTAGAAAAAAGGAATCACTTTAAAAACAAAAGAAATTTCAAAACATAATAATAGACTTACTAACAAAGACCGTGTAAATAGATATGAAAAGGAAAACTTAAATTGTTGGTCGGACGTGTACTACAGTGGCTTTCAAGAAAAGTACAACTCTAAGCATAATAAAACAGAATTTTGAACTTCTTTCTTTGGAATGCATTTAAGTGAAAGAAATTAATTCTCTCTTGCTCTAAAGAAAAAAGAAAAAAAAAGAAAAAACAACGCAGGTTACAGTCTTTCAAATCCATTCCATGGCTCACTTCAAATTTTCTTTAACTAGAACTAGAGCAAATCACACACACTTTGCATCAGAATAATTTCGCTGAAAATCTGACTATGAAATACGCGCTAAAAAAAAAAAAAAAGAAAAGAAAAAGGGTAAAAAAGTAATAGAAAAAAGTCTGAATGAGCTTAAAAACAAAAGCATTTCCGAAAGATAATAATAGACTTATTAGCAAGGGCAACGTAAATAATTATGAAATGGAAAACTTAAATTGCTGGCCGGACATATATTATAGTGGCTTTCAAGAAAAGCACTGCTCCGAACACAATAAAAAATCCATTAACAAGGAATTTACGTTCTCACCTTCTATTGCATTACGAAGGTTGAGCTTGTAAAGTCACATCCCAAGGGGCCCGCCTCCGGTCACAGCCTTCAAGACAAGTAATGAGATAAACGACATTTTATACGCAAGTAAAGAAAATTCGCGCCAACAAAACCTGGCCACAGTTTTTCTTTCTTGTTCTAATTCCACCTTCCTCTGGTGGATAATTTTACAGGCAAGCCTCCTCCGCTTTTCTTTAATGCTGTTTTTGCATCTCCCGTTTATTTACTTGCGTTTTTTTTTATTATTATTTCTTTCTTCTAGCGTTCTCTTGAATTTTAAATCTTGCCGCTATTTCATTACCTCGACTAACTGATTTATAAGTTACGTCTCCGGGAGGCAGGCAAAAATAATTTAAAATTAAATTGATTACTCGGGGGATTTAGTTGCCTTCCCTCTGACTATTTGGCCAGCGTCGAGAAATGCTAACTTAAGTGTTATTAAAAAAACGGGAAAAGGGGATTCGAATTAATGTTTGTTGTGCATTTCAAGCAAAGATACAAAAAGTGTTTTTCGGCTACCCCCCGGGACCGGTGACGATTTCTCGGTGTAAATTATTACCAGTTGAAAGTCTTCCTTTTTGAATTTTCACTATTTGGGGTGTTGTGTGCATTTATCAAATCGATTTGCAGTTAAGTGAAAAAAGTACATGGTCATTAACTATTTGTCGTTTTTGTTGAAAGTAATTCTGATTATTGCTTATATGTAAGAGATGTTTGGGTTTTTTCTTTTTTTTTTCGTCCATTATTGTACAACTCTTTTTAAGAAATCTCTAAAAACATTTAAACACATTCTTCAGTAGGCTCGAAAAGTCCCAGTTGACGTTGAGACGTACGATCGTGTGTTTTGTTTTCAGTTAATACACGAGGATAATACTCGTTAATGTGTACTTGAATATTTTGTTTCAGGGCTGTTATGTATTGGTTTCTCAATTAGCAACTGAGTTAAAAATTGTTATATTTGCAGATCGAGAAATGCGCTTTGAGTATTGCAAAAGTTTAGGAATTGTCTCATCTAAAACTCCGTCAATTTTCAAATGTAATTTTGAATTGCAAACATACATTATTTTAAAAAGAAACGGATAAAAATATGTATGTTTATTGATTTGTGAACTACTTTTTTTCTGTATATGAGATTCTAAATTTTTATATTTAGGTATTCTATAGTAGTTATATAATTACTTCTGAAGAACAATATCTAATTGATATTTTTGGTTTAACTTTTTAATATAAGAGTGTGTTGCACACACAATTCAGGCATTTTATCACTCTACCAGCTCTGTAAAGCTATTGTCTTTTTCGTTAAGAAATTTCAAACCTTTCGAGGTATGTAGACACATGATTTATAAATATATAAATTAAACGTGCTTTATATATTTCTATAATTGCTGGGTTAATTGTCAAATTTTATTTACATCAATCCATTTTTATACCGAATTTACAGTAAGTAGTAACATTTTGTCAAGTACTGCTGTGTTTGAATATATTTCTTAGTTCAGAGATTTTTAACTCAAAGTAATGACAATAAATATTTATATAAAAAGCGCATTCTTTTATCCAAAGTTGTTAGCCTTAACGTCAGATAGCTCTCTTGCCTTCAATAAAATTTCAGACATGTATTGCCATCTATAGGCAAACTAATAAACTACTTTATAAATCTTTATTTTGTGTTCGAGAACTTCTAGAAAAATGTCCTAAAAATGAAAATCGTAAGCAGATTCAAAAACTTTATAAAAATGAAATCCATTTTTTTACACATCTGCTTTTACATCAGTCTGTTGTATGTGTTTTTTGCATTTACTTTATCAGTTTTTTAGTAATTTGCATTTCTGTTAAACTGTTAAATTAATCATCGCATGAATTAAGCGTTTAAATAATACATTCTAATTCAATGTCAAAACATAAAGCTCATAAAGGAAGGGAATAATTTATTGAAAGGCAAACTGAAATTTCATTTGTTCACAACTTTTTATTCATTGAACTAAAACGGTGCAAATGAAATCTTACTAATACATTTGATTAACAATATTCAAAGCAAACCATTCAGTGCATGCATACTGCAGTTAAAAATTACATGTAAGAGATAAAGAGTATGTAGCTACATTCAAAAATTGAATAATTTCAGATTTTTAGATTCAAATTAATATTTGACAATAGGAACACTCACTAAAAAAGTAAATGCAAGTGTGAAAGACAATATTTAAAAATTGCATATGCACAGTACAGTACGAAAAATTCAAAGGAGAACATCATCCTTTTGTTACAGATGGCGTGATGACTTAAAGTTTAAAATTCCTTTTTATCATTAGATCATTTTTCCGTACATTGTAACTCATGCACTATTTGTATAAAATATGTTTTTATTTCCATGTTAATTTCAAATATCAAGTGAAAAGACAGGGTTGCCATTGTACTTTCAAAACTCTTTCATTGTGTAGATCAGTGGTCATCAACCCCCGGTCCGCAGATCAAAGGTACCGGACAGCCCAAGGAATATTAAATTACAGTCGAACCTCGATTTAACGTGCTTTGATTTAACGAATTCTCCAATTTAACGAATATATATATTTTTTTTTTCTTTTTTCCCGACAAAAAGTGTGCTAAAATGCTCTGATTTAGTGAATTTTTAGCTTTGATT
This sequence comes from Cheiracanthium punctorium, assembly GCA_038373885.1. Classification (NCBI taxonomy): domain Eukaryota; kingdom Metazoa; phylum Arthropoda; class Arachnida; order Araneae; family Cheiracanthiidae; genus Cheiracanthium; species Cheiracanthium punctorium. The sequence continues at coordinate 100,408 of JAWZYV010012058.1, forward strand.
GAACGAACAACAATCGCTGAAATAAAATTCGCATATAAAACTAAAACTTTGAATTTTTCGCAAGCAAAATTTTAATCTTTCACACCCTAATCCAAGTGTGCAATACAATAATTTTTTTCTCATTTCTCCAAACGAAGTAAGTGCCTACGAAGACAGCGATACATAAACAGTCATTTACAATGACGCCGTGGATAATGATGATCTTAATGCCTGGATGGGAAGTATTAGTAATGGAAATTTCACAGGATATGTGTCTTACGATGTACAGCTAAGTACCTGCGGTAGTGAACAGAAAGAGAATGAAGATTCTGAAAGCAGCGAAGAGATGACGAAGAAACGGAGATTGGATTAAAAAAGGTGACATTCCAAGAAGCAGTCTGCAGGTTGAATGCTTATTTTTTTTTTTTTTGTCTGACGAGATTGATGCTGTTGTTCTTACGAAGTTAGAAAATATCGACAAAGAACATTGGAAAGTCAAAACAAAGCGCTATGAAGGATTTCTTTCCAAAGTGCCAATAACTATGTATGTATCAGGTTGTAACGAAAGTTTTCCGCCAAGTCTTCTTGAAAAACTAACTTCTAACTCCTTAGATAACTGTCGAGTGGTTAATTACTGATCTTCGTCCCCAAGTTCTCGCAGGCTGGCCTCATCAACATCAATAGACCAGCCAGAACTCTCTGCTTCTTGAATGTCATAGTCCTTGTTTATGAACTTTCGGTACCAAACCTGCACAGTGTCAGATGATAGAACAATAGTACTTAAAGCTGTACACATAAATCGTTGATATTCTGTAGCAAAATTTTCGCAACAGAACTGGAAGTAAATGATGCTTCTAATCCGCTAGAGTCATAATTCCATTTGAAACACATTGTACTCAATGATAACTATATTTCTTTTACAGATTTCACAACACAGTGGCGGGAAACTTTCGTTACAACCTGATATTATGCAATAAATTTTAAGAGCAAGTAACATTAAAGAACTTAGATAATTTTAAAGTTGATCGCCTTTATAATTTTTAAGCTCGTAGTAAACAATAATCATTCTTTTTTTCATATCTATACCTAAGGGTATTTTGCATTGATATTTTTATACCACACTCTTTACAAAAATTGATATTCGATTTAACGAATTGCTTCGATTTAACGAACGGATTTGTAGGTCCCAATCAATTCATTAAATCGAGGTTCGACTGTATTTCCATTTTATTGAGTGCGGTGTATTCTCTCAGGTTTTGACTTTGTCGGATTTGTGCTAATTTATACCTTTGTAGCTATTTTAAATCAGTTTATTATTTATCAAGCATTTCAAGATAAGGAAAAAATAGTTTATTCTTCATTAAGCATTTCAAGATTATGAATTCAAATTGCAGTCACTTAAACCGCTATTGTCATTTCCGACATCTTATCTGTGTGGAGCGGGGTTTTCTGCAGTGACAGCAGCCAAAACAAAACAAGTGAATCAACTGGACGTAAGTTACTCCTTTCGGGTGTCATTGTTTCCTATTACACCCATATTGAACCGACTTGTTGTAAAGAAACAAGCTCAGAGTTTCCATTGATTTAGCGTTCTAGTCAGTTAAAATGTTAAATCACTTTATATTCATTTTTGTGTGTGTGACTGTATTTTATTTTGAAGGCATGTTTAAGTACAATTAAATTAAAATTATTAAATGAAAACAACCTAAATAATCAACGTCCCCAACCCAAATGTCAAGCGTTGACCGGTCCTCGGCGATAAAACGGTCGGGGGCACTGGTGTAGACGATCTTTTAAGACAAACATTACTAGATATAATATTAAAGAACATTCACCGAAATAAAAGTAGACTTTTCTTTCGTCTATTTATCAATTAGATCGCAAAATTCTCTTTTGGTTCGGTTTTTCTCTTGAATTGTATCTACCAATTTTTATCTTACATATTAAAACAATGAATGACTCAAGTCCAAAGATGACCACCATTGTACTTAATATTTGAAATCAACGTGTCAGAAAAATCCAGAAAAATAAAATTTTCACAGATTTTCATGGATTTGAGCATATACTAAAAAAAAAAAAAAAAAAAAAAATGGAAACATTGAAAAATAACCTTTTGAATGTTAAGTTTTAATGTAAAAAATAATAATAAGTTCGCAACTTTTAAATATTGCGTGTAATTCATTGCACTTTATTTCGAAAAACAGTTTACGAAAGTTCAGAAACAACCATAGTATTTTTTATTATAGACTGTATTTTTTAAAATTTTGATTTTGTACTACTGAATAATGTATATTTCAAAATCTCATAAGTAGCTGTATTTATAAATTTTGTCTTTGTTAGAATCAGTACATTGCTCTAGAGATGAATTCTACTTCCATCCACAGAGGTGCAAAAATTTCTAGCTAGTATTAGTTGAAATAGAAACTTTTATGGGAACGTATTTTAAAATCACCTTGTCTATGTTTTGCCATGATCAAATTTCTAATTAGCATAGATAATATTAAGCAGTCCCATTCATTAAATATTAATAAAGCATAGCTAAGTATTAACAGAGCAAAAGAACAAACACTGATTCTAGGGCTAAATGAGGCTGAATCAATCTGATGAGCCAATAAAAAAATAACGGTTTGCATTGGAAATTTCAAAGTTAAGTTAAAAATACATTTTTTAATATCCCCTCAAAGAGTTAAAGCAGTTGCGCAAATACAAGAGAAGGAATATTCAGAGTGCTAACTTCCTATTCGTTAATGGTAATTCTTTTAACATGGGATTTCACGTAGACGGTAGCGCCACTCGCGGACCATCGAAATTGCGATAACCCTGCAAAAGCTACCACAGCCTATCACACTTTTTCGGCGACAATTTGAGGATCGAAAAATAAAAAAAACTATTCGGGCTATTCCATATGAACACGGACATGACCGTTGAAAAATATATTTTTATTTTTTAATGAATTGTGTGAGAAATGGTTCCGAATTGTTGGAACAGTGTTGTCAACAGTTTAGTTTGTATAAAAGTTTCTTTTTATCAGAATGGCAACACTTAAAAGTCTGACATCTTATTGTAGTATGAGTTACCATACACTTAGTTGAATAACCAATTTTACAAAACATCCCATGCACAACTAAATGATACTTTGCGATAAGAAAGGTACATACAAGCTCTCTGAAAGATTATAGCATTTATATACTACAGCAAGAAGTAGAATTTTAGCAGCAATACCACTTTGACTTTTCTGTCCATACTTCAATGTTTTTTTCTGGTGGCATGAGTTACCAACCAATTTTAATTAATCTTTCAAAATATTAATTAGTTATAAGATTTTTAAAGATTTATTGACAAAAAAAAGAAAACTATTTGTAATCAGTATGAATTTTGTTGAAAGAAAAAATGCATTTTTTATTATTAAGCCATGTTTTTTAATACTTAGCCATGGACCATGGCAAATGGAGAAAACGAAGATTATAGAGCGATTATCTCCATACTTATGCTTTTGCCAATATATGCATCCAAACAGTTCAATTGTCCGCGTAAGACGGCGCTAAAATTAACTTAAATCTCTAAATATTCCTTCTTTGTAATGTAAACTGTGCAACAAGTCGCAGTTAGCGGCCGCAAATCCGAAAAAAGAGTTAAAATGCGTCTAGAAATATAAACGGGCCATGGTAACCCATTTTCATTGTATCAAAGGACTAGGCTTCAATACCTGAATGTTGGAATCCTGGCTGATCAACGATCCCCGTGCACATGTGGCGAACGTTTACGTTAGATCTGTGGAGACGAATGTCCGCTCGCTGGGTAGATAGGTGTGTGGGAGAGAGTTGAAGATCCGGCAATGCCTTTCTTTCCTGCGATACTCTGTATTGCGGGTAACAGCGAGTCATCACGCTCTAGAGGACCCCGAGGCTGACGTTTATAACTTTAAAACATTCCAGTACAACTAAGCTTGCAGTTTTGGGTAATCAAATCAAATCAAATCATATTAAATGTACCGATTTTAACTCATTTTCTAACTAAATCTTATTTGGACATAGCAATCACTTCCTTCGTCGTTTTCATTCTACAAAAAACTAATTGTGTGTATAGTGTGTTAAGAAAAACCTGCACGAGGCGTATCCGCCTATGGGGAGTACCTCGGGAGGAGCACATTTTAATGTTGCATATAGTGAAAACAGTCCAAAACTCCAGATCGTTAGATCAACAGCTGCACGGTAATCCAGAACCCTGGACCTACACACTTCAACCATCTACCACAGTGGTTCTCAAACTTTTAACGTCGCCCCCGCCATCACATTTTTCAGCATACATTCAGTTTTTAATCTTTAACAATGAACATTGTGTCGAATTTTCTACAAAATAATGTTATCAGTAAAGTTTGAATGAACATTTTAAGCGAAAATGGAAATATTTTTGAGTAGGGATGGACGCGAGACGACTTTTTTGCGAGACGAGACAGAGATTTACACCTTTTTTGCGAGACGAGACACACATTTTTAACATTACAATATAGGGATTTTTGCGAGACGAGACAAGCTTTTAGGCTATTTTGCGAGACGCGAGACGCTTATTTTTCGTCTCGCGTCCATCCCTAATTCTGTCAGTATCAATGAATAGCCACTGATTGCATTCAAAAATACTCTCTTAAAAATTGAGAGTGATGTTATCACCTTCCGGAAATTCAGTGTCACTATCAGTGAGAAACTGAGTCATGACCCTTTAAGGGTGGAATTCTATCACCGTGTAATAGTATCACTCTGCTACTGTAATAGAAAGCTCTATCTGGAGACTCGTGTCAAGCAGTCATCCCGTCTTCTAGCATTCACAATTGATAAGAGTATTTGTAATGCGTGTGAAGCTTCGATACTGAACTGAAACTTATATATACTGCCTGTCGCATTGCCTGAAGAAAATAATGCTAGTCGGCCAGTTTTGAAATACTCTCAGATTTCAAAAGTAAGTAAAGCCTGGTGAATTTTTTCTTGTAAATCCTATTGAAGCTCTAATTATTCACGAAAGCCGCATTTTTTCAGTGGCGAATACAAAATAGTGTTGAGGAGCTTCAGGTCTCCCGAAAACACTGATTTGGAGTAACATTTCTTTATAGTTAGAGGGAGCTTTCTTTAAAAATATCATAGGGCAGCCTTGTTATTCATAGAGTTTTTGCATACTTCAAAAAAAAAAAATTAATATCAGTACATTGAAAACGTAACGCTTTTTAATTCAAAGTTGGCTTGATTTTACTATTAACATAAAAGTTAAGAGCTTAGTTTTCATAAGTAATAAATTTAAGTGAGTAAAATCTTTCAGTTATAAAATAAGTATTTAAGTATTATCACTGAAGAAGTTAATTGATTATTCATTATAAGGCTGGTGTTTTGACAAAGTAAAAATTGCATTTTACAAATGCTATGCAAAAAGAACTAATAAGCAGGGCTATTTTTATCACATGTACAAGCTCTGCGCCCTACACGGGCGGCAAAAATAACGGGCAGCCAAAATCTCTTTTTATTCTATCGACTGTTTAATACTTTTATACTGCATTACTGAAAAGTTATTTCTTAAGTTTTGTGATTTTATCATTGTATCGCATCGATGTTGTTTTTGGAGACTTATAACAATGCTATATAAAATGTTACAACCATTTTCCATATGAATGTTTTCTCTTTTATGTTAAATAACAGAATTTAAATTTTTTACTATATTTTTACATTTTTTAATTTTTTTTTTTACATTTTTTAATTTTTTTTGCATTTTTTAATTTTTTAATACATTTTTTAATTTTTACATTTTTTAATACATTTTTTAATTGAGATAGTTTGAAAACTTATATTAGGCGCTTATTTTAATGGGTGACTAAAGTGCATTGATAAATTATTTTTAAGAATATACATTGTCCCCATTTCTGTTAAGAAGCATTTTATTATAAAGCCAAAGCATCACCGTCGTCAGTTTATTAATGGACAGTCAAACTTAACGTACCTTCGCCAATTATTTATTACTTGATAACAATAAGACATGTTTGGGAGTACCTATAAATTAAAATCTTTACTTTCTGATTTGTTCCAAAGAAGGTCATTAAAAATTAGACTCTTACTTTCTTTAACCTGCTTTGTTATTTTACCGATCTGTGGGCCACACAGGGGCATTCAAAAAAAAACCAGCAAGGAGGTAACGATGTACACAGAAAGAGAATATCTCTGTCGTTGCGACTTTACGACGAAGGGAGTACATAGGTTAACTTTTCGTTAGAAATATGCCCTTACAAGAATTTGTTCAGAAGTGTTTTATCAATGCATTTAATAGTATTTATCTTTATGGTTCAATTTTAGTAATCTTAGTTCTAAATGAAAATGTGGAAAAGAGGACGTACTTTGTAAAATAATAAATATAAATGACTACAAATAGTCGCTTAAATGATCTCTTTCAATAAAATTCTTAAGTTAAAATATATAACTGAGTTACAAGTTACATGCACTTTTCTTTAGTTTGAAGTATTATTAAAATATTATTGAAGTATTATTAATGTATTATTAAAATCCTGTTTTATAAACAGATATAATAACTAATAACTTCTTTAGTATGCCTTTGCGGAAGAGCTGCAATACACACATGTGGCTATTTATTTCATATTTTATTCAGCTCTTGTGTAGCTTGATAGCCCTCGTGTAGCTCCATAGTCCTTGCGTAGCTTTGCCTTAACCACAAACTCTAATCAAATCAAATCTAATAAAAATGATAAACTAAACAATTACTTTCAAATATTGCCAACAGATAGCAGCACCAAACGTCCTTATTTTTTGCAGTGGAACATTCAGTCCAGATATTACGTCTGGAACGGAAATATAACCTTTCTTCGTAACTTTATCATTTTTTATTCCATAATTTTTGGTACATATGTTTGTATTTTTAAAGTGCGTGAGTTTGTAGACAGAAGAAACTCTACAGCGCCTACAGTAACAAGTGTAAGATGAACCAAATGCTTTTAACTCCTTTTAAATACCATCAATAGATGGCAGCACTATACACTTTCGACAGGCTAATACATAGGTTCCCAACCTTTTTTGAACGGGTGCCCCCTTTTCTAGTGAATTTTTCAATACCGCCCCCCCTCCCACTCCAGAGAAATAAGAGCGTACATAATGCATGGTGAAAACAAGAATTAAATAAAAAAAATTACTAATGGATAGAATACCGTTGGAATTGAAACTCTATTGAATTTCTTCTTCATTAAAAAAGAAGGAATAAAAGTTTTAGAGAGGTATATTAGAGACGCATCTCTTTCTCTCAACAGCGAAGTCTCCTATCGAAATATGCGAATTTTCGCACACGTGATAGAAATGAATTATCAGAGTGGTTTTTAAGTGTTTCTTAGATTATATTTGGTTAATCTTCCCACGCCCGTCCGTGCCATATCAACGCCCCCTAATTTTCTCTGGGTCTTTTACTGCCCCCCTGAAAGCCTCAAACGCCCACAAGGGGGCGTTATCGCCCACGTTGGGAACCTATGGGATAATATATTGTCATTTCTAGTCACAATTAATTTGATGACTATCCCATTCAGGGACGGGTCCAGAAAAACCAGCTGGGAGGGGGGGGGGTCTCCGTTTTTCATTAAGTTGATACATTGACTTCCCAGTGCTGTTTCTCTCAATGTATAACTAGACACGGTATGACAGTATATCAAAATTAAATAAGTATGTTGTCTAATGCCAGGCCTGTCGAGAGAAAACTCGGGTCCAGGGTAGGGGGGGAAAGCTGTCGGCCCCGCTATACCGATCAAATTAAGGCCGATGCTGATAAGCCACGTTTTGCATGCGCTTCAATGGACGACGGGACTGATACGGGGAATAAATGTTCCGTTGCTCTCTCCATGGGGACGGGATTTGCAGTTTAACACATTAATCTTTTATTGGTAGATCCCTACTGCTCATTAAAAAGTCGTAAAATTCGCCGGAAGAATGTCGTCTTATCCCCTGTACTGACGGCAGGACGTGGCTTATCACTATCAGCAACAGCCTTTATTCATGTTATAGTTAACGGGCCCTCCCCATCAGTATTTTAGTTTGCAGAGAGTATAATTGCTGAATGCATTATTTTCCGCAAAAGATTTTCCAGATGCGATCTCTTGCAAAAGATTTTCCAGATTAGGTGATCCCCATCCTTTTCTGTGAGGACTGTAGTAAATCAATCTTAATTGCCATTTACAACTATTACCTGCTATTTACAATTTGAGCTTTCTTTTTAAAACCAGACCACCTATGCATTACCAGGCATTCGCTTTGTCTGATACCTCAGAATATATTTTACTTTTATAACGAGAATTTGTACCCATGCGTCTGGGTGGTGTGAACAATTTACGATAGCAGTTTAAAGAATGAAAGCTGTACAAATTGGGGAGGGTTGGATTGTTCGTCTATGCTTTAGCATCATAAGACACATGCTGACTGCCGCTGCATCTAACGTGACTGCAGTGCGTAAGAGGGCATTCTCGTCGTGAATTTAATGAATTTTTAATGACCATTCGGGGTCCGATGACAAAAGATTTCAGCACTAAACGGCAAACCCCGTCCCCTACACAATGAAGAGAGCAACGGCAGATATTCTTTCCGTATCAGTGTCCCGTCGTCTATTCAAATACAGTGGAACCTGCTAAAGTGACTGACATGGTAAAGAGATCGCCTGTCTATAGTGACCACTTCTATCATGCAATTTCGCTTTACAACCATCGCGCTTTACCACCTTTGTAAGGTGACCATCTTTATAAGGTGACCAGTTTTGTTCTTAAATAGAGATATTCCTTAAACAAAATTGTAAAAGAATAACATTTCCCTTCACGCTTTACATTCTTTGGACTGTGAATATATTTCTTAATTTATTGGCGTATTTAAAAAGATGCTACTTTTATTATCGTTATATTTCTTTATCCACAAAAATTATTTTAAGTTATCTTAAAAAATGTAGTATAAAGAAGCAATAGAATAAAATTAGGTTTAAGAAAATCAAAGATTCGGTTGTTTCATTTTTCGCCTTCCCGTTAATCTTTCTTCCAGATTTTCTAAAATGTGAAATGTGTCAGTTTCCGTATTTGTAATTTTTTCTAGCGAACCAGCCGAAGCCTGAGAGTTTTGAATTCCAAATTTTTCTGCCAGAACGATAGCATTTTCTTTGAATATCACTCCAGAAATTGCTTGATTTTATTTTATTTTCGGAATACAAGTGACCTCTCACTTATGCGCTTCTCAATTATACGTGTCTGTCTTTTATAGGCGAATGAATGTTGGAAGGTCCCGTCACTAGGAATAGGAAAATAATGATATAGGTCTCTCACTTACAAGCGCCACTTTGAAGAAAAATTGAGACGTTATCTGTAAAATTATGACTTAACTTCAAATACAATAACACATTTTAATGAGATTATATTACGAACGTGGCCTAAATAAAATAAACCGCAGTTTTGATGCCATTTTGATAAATGAATGTTAGTGCAATTACAGTTTCTCCTACGTGAAATGAAATTGCACGGTCATTCAATTTTTTAATTAAAAGTTAAACTAAATTGTATAGTTAAATATATTTTAAAATATAATATTACTCTTTTTAATTGAAAAAATATTATTAAGCATATTTTTTTTCAAATGTTTTGTCTTCCATAACTTTAGATGAAGAGTCAGAAAATAAGACCCTTTGATGAAAAAACACTCAAAATACTGGTGTTAACTGATAAAATAAATAAAAACTTTGTCCTCTGCTCAGTAAGACGAAGGGGGTTGTCTGATGAAGACCGAAAGAATTTTTCGGTCGAAACGATCGTTACGCCTTATAAGTAACCTTTTATGTGCGTGTTTTTTCACAAAGTTTTTATTTATTGTAAGACCCTTTCAGTTATACGCGGCTCTCAGTTATACGAAATTTTAAAGCGGTTTCTTAAAACACTTGTAAGGGAGAGATCATTGTACGCTCAATCATCTACTCGAGGGATCTATGCCGAGCACGGCGTGCGCTCCATGGGGGACATTAAACGGGCAGTCACTCTTTCTAAGGGGCCTTAATCCGTATTTACGCGAACTAGGTCGACGGACGCGACCTGAGTTAGAACCAGGCACGTCCCCACTCCCAGTTGAGAGCGCTATGCACTCGGCCACTGGTCGGGCCTCGAGAAATTGGAGTTACGTGTTATGTGACGTTATGACAAGTTTACACGAGAGGTATCTGCATTCTGGGGCGGCTGCCTTCGTCGGAGGAGTTTTTCAGAGGTTATAACGCGTATTCACGATAAATCTGGAGAAAACCGACCAAAACTCCAGACCGTTAGGTCGGCAGGCGCGCGGTAGTCCCAAACGCGGGACCATCACACTTCAGCCATCTATCATGTTAAGTGTCTTATCCACTCGGCCATGGTGGGGCCCAGAAATTGGAATGCTGGATGCTCTGGCTTCATGAAACCATTTGCATGCAGAAATGCCTTATCAAAGTCTTCTAATCGGCCACATTGACTTTCCGCCCGTTTTATATGGATCCCGAACTAAATTTTTTGCTACTTCATGAATTTTCTCTTTGCTTCCAAAATACGTTTGAGAGTAGACTTAGGTATTTCAAATTGTCTTGCGAATGGCGCTTTTGACATTCCCCAACACTTTTTTCCCACTCTTAAAATTTTCCCCCTGTTCGTGGAGCGTAAAGATGCTTTCGCTTTGATCTCATTTTGCTCTGCTGACCTCGTTTTCGTACTGGTGTGAGCCTAGTACACACAGCCATGAATTCTCTAAAATGAACACATAACCAAAAGGCCCTGGAAAGTCCTGGTGTGTTACTGACACCAAACTTAAAACCCCTGCTGCAGATAAGTTGGAAAAAGAAAGTTTATCATTAAAAAAAAATCGTCATTAAACAGAAACAACGCCGTCTTTGAATAGAAATTCTTTAGGTCGGAGGGGCGGGGACTTTGAAATATCGTCTTAAATCAGAATTAAAAAGAAATCGCCATTCAACAAAGAGTCAACTGTATATACACTGCTACTTTAAAAATTTCAGTACATACAAAAACTTACAACTACAAATTTTTTTTTAACTTCCCTAATCCATAGTATATCTAGTGTCGGGGGGGGGGGGGATTGGATCCACCACTGTTTATATTACTAATTTAAAAGATTATTTCAATGTGTGTATTACCAAACGTCACCTTTAGATACCTATAAACGTTTTATAGACAAGAAATTGTTTTTTTCTGTCGGAAAATAAAAACGCATATGGGTATGACCTACTTACATTAGTCATTTATGTGACGTCCTTGGGTTATATAACTTATATGTGTGTCCACATATAATAAAAAAGAATATTTCATTGTTATTATTCCCAAATGCAAGTAGCGTTTATAGTAAATAAATAAATATTATCTTATATGTATTACCATATTTTTCATTATCATTGCTGAATTCTTAATGGAAATTGTATTGCATTAATTCCGAGATGAGATTGCAATCAAATCAGAGAAATCAATCATTTTTTAAAAAATATGAATGGAAATTATGTTACATCTGGTGTATTCAATTACGATTATTTCAGAAAATTGAATTTATTTTAAAGGAAATGAATCTCTGGAATTTCCAGTATTGACAATGCATAGGATGAAGTAATCGAATTTTGAAGCCAATGTTGAAAGTTACGTAAAGAGACAAATCCTTTGTTTTGAGGGCTATAAATATCGATGCGTTCATCATTATGGTCATCTCGTTCTTTCAAGACCTTTGGGTAAAGCTTTGTGGAGAAACATAAAGATTTTGGTAAGAGTTGCTTTCTTTTGAAGTCTTTCTGAGCGTTTGTGAATCTGCGTGTGTTTTGTGGTTTTTCCTTAGATAGTTACATGCATGAAGCTCTTAGCAACATTTAAAACGCTACTTTATTTCAACCATTACTTACTTCTAATATCTCATTTTATTTATATAGCCGACACCTATAATTTTGAAGCTTGTTTCTACGTGGGATTTTGTGCTTGTGTGCGCCATTTTAGTAAAAAAAACTGAAGAACCCATTTCAATACGTTTATTATACAGAGGGTGTTCAACATTTTTGTAAAGATTTTGAAAAGATATATATAGAAATAAATATAAGAATTTTATTTTCTAATGTGTTCAATCTGATAGCCCTTTATTTGAACTATCTTATTACATCTTGATTTCCAAGATAAAAGTCCTTTTCTTAAAAATCAAGGCTGATATTTTTCCACTCCTCCTTCACAATCTTCCAGAGTCCACCCAATGTTTTGGGATGCCGCTTATAAAGAGCTTGTTTTAAAAGTCCAAATGCACAGTATTCCATAGGAGACACGTCAGGGGACTTGGGTGGGATGCATTTAAAGGGAATAGCTTCAATTCCAGCTTCATTTCTCATTTTATCAAAAAATGGAGCAGTAGATTTAGAGCTATGGCTTGGAGCTTTATCCTGATGGAACTTAACACAGTGAAGATTGTTTGGATAAAGGGACGGAATTTCTTCTTTAAAAATAGGTGTTAAAACATACTTCTGATAGTAATCCGAATTAAATTTGACATTTTTTCCTACTTTCCTTATTGTAAGTTTTCCGTTATAAGAAAATCCAGTAATAACCACAAAACCTTTTGAAAAACTTTCGTTATTTTCTCTAAACCAACTTGTTAAGTCTTTTTCTCCTCTTTTGCGGTAGTAAATCGATCTTTTTCTATTGCAGTCGGATAAACGCATCCAAGCTTCATCCATTGTAACTACATATTTCCATTTTTCACCCGCCAAATAATTTTTATATAACTATCTACACATAGTCTTACGCTGAGAAACATGTTTCGGCGTTAGGCGATGAACATCGGTTTTTTTTTTTTCCTTTCATTAGCTTTAAATCGGATTTTATAATTTTGTTCACAGTTCCTCCAGAGATATTTAAGGATTTTGCAATAGTTCTTTGGGTAGTTGGATGTTCTTTTAAAATATGAGATGCAACTTTAGATTCAATAAGAGGTGTACGTACCTTTGTTGGGTATGCATTTTTTGTCTTTTCCCCAGTGAAATATAACTTTGACGTTTATTTCTTTTCATATTAATTATGTCCCTCATTTTACGTGTAGAAATATTAAAACCACGATTTTGACATCTATTTTTAATAACTGAATAAGAGTATTTCTCTTCGGATAGCGCAAAAATATAGCCTTTGATCCATTGTTTATTTTTCAGCGACATTTTAAAGCAAAGGATATTTTTAATGCTGCAGATGATAAATACGCCTTATTAAAATTGGATGCCAATCACATTTTTATTTTCAAATTAATATTTAACTTCATGGCGAAAATCAAAATCGCTACAAAAATGTGTGAACACCCTCTGTATTAGAAGTCCGGCTTAATAAGAATGGTTCACAGATATGTTTGATGAAAATCTGTTCAGCTTATTACTTAATACAAGATTAAAACCACGAGGAAAGAAATTTGCAGCCTCTGTATGTGTTGTTGTTCCTGCTTAACGGATGAGCTGATTTTAATGATGTGTATTGTGTTTGAAAGCCAGCAAAATCTGGATAGTTCTTGATTATGTTCTAGGTGCCTTCACACCAGTAGCAGCTCCTCTATTTGGGCACATGAGGACCTGAACCCCCAAAGGAAAAAATACAAAATTAACACATTAACAAATTAATTTAACCCTCTCGTCACCCTGAACCTCATATGAGGCTCCTATTTCAAATAGCAATATTTAGAGAGAAAACAATTGAATTTAGTATTTTTTTCTTTCAGTGATATCAATATCATTAATTCATGTAGAAAGTATACGAGGCTCTTAACTAGATGCATAAATCGTGCCTAGATTGCAGTACTAGTCCATTTAGATCATTTTTTACAGTTTACGCTTCATTGTTTCAGGAGAAAAATTAAGAAAATATTTACGCTGCCTTTTTACCGTTTTTTTTTTCTTTTTAAGGTAAGTATAGTTTTTTTCTTATTCCTCAACCTTTACATAATATGTGCATCCTTTTAAATTAATTTTAGCATAACAAAATGCTTCGAAAATGCAGAAATTATTATTAGAAAAATTATAATTATCGACATTAATCGACATTAGAAAAAAATATTTTTGCATGATTTATAATAGTATTTCAGATGCATTAAATGGTAGACAGATTTGTTTTCTCTGATTTTTCATAATTCGGTGACGAGAGGGTTAAAAAAAAATATTAAGTGCCCTTCTAAATTTGCGTGAATTTAAAACGATGGTTTTTCTCACACTCCCCCCCCCCACGCCCACTATTATTAGATACGCTTATCAAAGCTAACGCACTGTATTGTAGGTTAGTGCAGCCTTTCCTCGATCGCACGCGCTAAGAAAGGCCCTCCTCAACAACACCTACAACTGAAGTTTTGACGTCATCACTAGATCTTCTTAGATGACGTCATTGCAGTTTTATTTTCAAAAAGCAAATCTGTTTGGAATTTCTGATGTATGCTACGAATATTATAAAATATCCTAAATTAAGGATACAAATTAAACTACCTTTCAGATACAAAATGATTCCTTGTCATTTACTTTTGTATCATCTAACTAAAACTAAGCGTAAACTGTCAGTTAGTTAGTTAGTTAGTTTTTGTTTGTCTGTGTCTCGCGTAGCTCCGAAACGGGTGATCGTAGACCTACCAAATTTTGTATGGAAATTCTCTAGGACAGGTCCCGACATACCTCGAAACGATTTTTTTCGAAATTCGAATTATTTTATGAGATATCTATAGAAAACGTTTCACAAAAGGCTCATTTTTTCGATTCGCCATTTCGCAATTGTAACCACGCAGTGGAATGAGTGAGAATTTAAGCATATCTAGGTTGCCACATTTGGCATGTTTATTAAATGATTCAGACTCTTGAAGTAAAAATAAAAGAATAACGATTTTTTTGTTTAGATTATTTGTAAGGTTGTATTTTAATTAAAATATCGTGTGCATGTGAAATCAGAGCAGGAATGAAATGTTTTATACTCAAAAGAAAAATAGGATTTGGAAATTTTCCGAGACTAAAATGTGCAACTTTTTAATTTGGCGAAAAATAAAATGGTTGATGTGGGATTTTGAGGACGATTCTAACGCTTGGCGCATTTTATCGTAATTTAATCGTCTACTATTTGGGTTCTGAATACACCTGAGAATAAGTTTTTGAAATTTTCATTCAGTTGGAATTGTGCATTTTTCTGCGCAGCTTTTCTCTATCTATTTCTAATGTATTAAATCCAGAAAAAGGATGTTAGAAATATCAATTTTAATTTTGTGTAATCACACTCATCAATAATGATATACTTTCCAACTTAATGAAATAAGGAACGAAAATAGGGAAGACCCATGGATTATAATGCGCTTTTAATATATAGTACTGCAGTGCGTATTTAAAATCTGAAAGTGTTTCAGATTTTCTTACTTTTTTTCCCCCCCCCTTTCCGTTTTTTGATAAAGGCCAGTATATCCAGAAGCTCTTCAGAATTAATATAGGACGAAAATAATTTGTACCTTTTTGTAGGTTTTTATCATTTAACTATCTAATTTTTGTAACCAAGGGCGGCCCGACACGGTAAGCATCGTATCTGGGAGCCGGCTTCGAAGGGGCGTCCTTTCGAACTCAAAAACTGACTAGAGCATAAAGTCTTCTTTTAAATGTAAACCTAATGATGACGCCAAAGCTTGGTGACGTAAGAGTTGTTGCAAGAACTGTTTTCTGAGAGCAGGGTCTCTACCACGATGGTATCGTAGAAAATCAGTGACGGATAGTCAAATACTTAGGATAGATAGCAGCGACTCTCCTTTCGGTGCTAGCACGGTCAGTGTCGAATAAAAGACTTGTTATTTTTGTGCATGTTAGGCTAATCTCGACACTGGGATCGATCAACCAATCAAAACACACGGCTTTCTCCCCTTTTTCTTCAACAAAAGCATTGTCTTCAGAATTTCCGAGGGGTCGGAATACATTCATGAAGGTAGGAGTGCGCTTTTTGACAGTTAGCCGTGCCGAGGAATCTGACGTGTAAGGAAAACCGCATTATTTCCGATAGTGAATACGACATGGGAACGTTTCCGACATCTTGGTGCTTGCACACATCGGATATTTCTCGGATTGTGACGTTATGAGAAGAGAAGGCTCAGTTTATCCGCTACCGAAAGCTTTCCGATATTACCGTGGTATGCTACGGCATCATTCACTTCATTCAATTTCATAATATAAAATGTAGCATTATTTGTTAAACCATTTCCGGTCCAAAAACAGTTAAGAGAATATAAGTTAAGGCATAACTTCCAACTACCAGGGAATATAACTAAACGGTATTTTTTGTGAGTATTTTTTCAAACTAGCAACCAGCTCGCGCGCGTGTCACAAAAATTTTGCAATAATTTAAGCAGAAAAATCATGTTTTGAATAAGTGGTTGGTTATATTCCGTAGTAGTTGGCAGCTATCCCGTTTTACTGTCAGTTGAAATATCATTAATGCGTAAATGGCGTTTCCTCCTTTTTAAAATCAAAATTTTGCTATTGTTCGTCTTTAAGTGGTTTCCTACGATCCCATCTCAACGCAAGTACTAATTATGACCAACAGATAGGAGCACGTACTTTTCAAATCATTATTTTAATACCACCCTACCTTCCTCTTACGAAAAGAATGCTAGAATTCCATAGAAAAATCATCATTCTATAGAGCTTCTACTCTTTCAAGATAATTCTATAAGAGTATGAGTTGGTTTTCCTTCCACGTTCTATTTAAACTTAAGCCTATTTAACCCTTTGAGGCGCAATCCTTTCCCAATGCTGAAAAAAGGTCAGCCGTTGCCATCGCTCGACTTAACTACCAGCAATATGGCGGGCGATCGAAACGTTCATCGCGTGCCACAGATCTGGCTGTGTGCACAGCCTGCTGCGTCAAAAAAGGGTCTCTCGATCTGTGGCACGTGATGAACGTTCCGATCGTCCGCCCTCTTGCTGGTCGTTAGGCTTTTATTCCTTAAATATTGATCATAGACATGTAGAGTAAGTTACAAAGATTCTTAAAAAAAGGGTACGGAATTTTATAGTATTGATTAAAATTTTCAAGAGATTAAATCTAAGTAAATACAAAATTCAAATTTTCATACGGCGCCCACAGAAAACAATTCCCTATGAAATGAGCCCCCTACATTGTAAGGTGATGGAAAAAGTTTGAGCCTTTCCCTTTCATCATAAAATGGCTCAGAGATATTTTCAAGCAAAGTTGGAAGATATACAATACCAGTAGCAGTCCAAGTATTATGCATTCAGGCAATCCTTCTTTTCTTTCGTAATTTGTGGTCGAACTCTGGTGTGATTTTTTTCCTTCGAGAGAAAATGAAAAGTGGTTTAAGACAGCATATATATATGCTGAATATATATATATCGTATATGCAATACTTTTTTATGATGGAAGGCTGAAACTTTGTACATTACCTCATTAATGTATGGGGCACATTTTACTAACTGGGAATTTTTTTCTGCAGGCGAAGTACGAAATTTTAAATTTTGTGTTTATTTTGATTTAATCTCCTGAAAATTTTAATCAATACCATAATTTTCTGTACATTTTTTACGAAAATTTGTTATTTTTTTGTACATGTATATTTTCAATATTTAATGAATAAAAGCTTAGGTTAGTGTTTTTGGAACGCCCTATATATATATTACTCAAATAATTATATCTATTTTATTATAATAGCTATAAAAAGCATTTTGTGACTTTATGTGAAATAAAATAGCCCATACATCTCTTATGTGCTGATGAAATTTCTCATCATTTTCTTATGTTAGGTTCTCCCTTCTCGTCAAAATTTGTATTTAATTTTGATTGAAAAGGATATACTTAGAAGTAAAGGGGCATTAAAACACATCGTTTAGTGATTCCACATTATCTTGCTAACAATTATTTTTGCAAATACCGATATACTAGTAATAATGCGATCAAGAAAGTAATTCATATTTGCATTTGCTTTGAGATAAAGAATAATAGAAAATAAAATTAAAATCAGCGAAATAAATTTAAGCGTTTAGAGGAGGGGAAGTAAAAATTCGGAATTTCAAATTTAATTTCAGAACTGCTAAGCATTGTTTCTGTACCGTTTTTCTTTTATTTAAACTAGACATCATTTACCGTTAACCTTGCAAAGTAGAGTTTACAGAAAATCTCCATCTCTTTTTACCCGAATGTTGCCATCATTTGAACAGTAATAATAAGTAAACACTTTATTTGTTCGAATTATGATTCTTATTTTAATTTAAAAAAATTAATACCGAATAGAAATATCAAAACCACTGAAATACTCTTTTTTATTGTTTTCTTGGCGTCTTTATAACGATGTAACTTATCAATTTGCAATGATCAAATGACAGCCATTCACAAAATCATACCGCTGTAAATTAAACTTGCTGTCTTCCTATAGAGAATAATTTATCAGTTTCCCACCAAATCTCAATATAACTCCAAGAAAACTCAATGAAATAATGTTTTATCTTGAGTACTTTTTAATTGAGGTTAATGTTTCAGAAATAAAACCACTCTCAATACAGTCGACTCTCATTTTTACGAACCCGTAAGGATCACTCAAATAGTTCGCAAAAGCGAAAGTTCGTAAAATCGAGTCCTAAAATCTTCTCTGGAAGTGTATTCGAGACCACTCCCTAGTTCTTAAAGCCACAAGTGTTCGTAAATAAGAGCGTCCACTCTAGTAAAACACACACACAGCTTTGTATGCGAAAAGTAATGAGGAATCTTCACAAAAGATGGCGACACTAAATTTCGGCTGAATGACGTCACTAATAAAATTTAAGAATGCCGAAAAAATTAAAAGAAAATAAGCGGCGTCTCGGCGACGAGAAAAGAGTCTTGATTTTGCTTTCCAGATCGAAAAGGTAAGAAAACATCTTTTATTTACCCATTCTCATGTTAGAACCCTCAGCTACCATTTGCGTCCTGATATCTATGTTCTATAGCAGGGACAAACACAGAGCAACTAAAAAAGTAAATTAAAGACCATCTAAACTCCTGCAGGCTTCGCGAGTTCTAACCAGATATCCATTTAGACTTTTAACAGACATCTGCATTCATGAATACGCTACGAATCGAACAGGTTGCGAGTTGTTTGCATGCATCTCAACTACATCCTTAGAATTGATTATATATGAAATTACGATGGGGGGGTTGACTGTTTTCGTTGGTTTATGTGTAATGATGTATGATTATGTGTAATTACATAGACAATAGCTTCTTTCTTATTTCATTAAAAAGAGAAGATTGATTTTATATTTCCGTGAGATTTACAAAAAGATATTTCTACGTTATAGCTATCTCTCTCTATATATAGTTGTAAACTATTTAAATAGCAAAATGTGTAAATCAAAAATCAGAATACTAACTAAAATACTTCAAAGGTGCAATCATCAAACGTGTAATATTCATCAGTAATGACATTTTGTATTGTGACATATTTTTTAACAGTAAAATTATATTCTTCACATAAAAGTGATTGTAATACAAAGTAAAATTATTACTCATACTATAAAAAAGATTACAGTGAAAGTAATAACAATTATTTTTATTCTGCGTTCAAGAGAATTAGAAGTATGTCGATTAATTATCGTAAACTTGATTTCGCATGTGTTCAAGCACAGGTCTGATTTCACAGGGAGTAGTTTAGTAATCAGAAAACAAACAATGAAATATGCTTACTCACAAACTCTAAAATTTCGGTAAAGAGTATTGAATTGTACGTAAAGCTGAGGAAAATCATTTACATATCGATTCTTATAGTGATTAATAAAGTAATTTTAAATATATTATGATAAAACAGATAATATAATACATATTTAATTTTATAAAATAAGATACCATTTATAAGTTTCTCTGAAAAATAAATAAATAAAACCAGATTTTCGGTACAGATATAAAAGGCTGTAAAAGAGAATACTTTGCTTAACCTATTATAGAGCATTGTAAGTTACCACTTGACATATTCAATTTAAAGCAAATTATTCTTCAAGGTTTGTTTCTAGTATTGCAAGTTGAATTTTTATTGTATAAGCAGATTCCCGAAACTCAAAATTTATAATATTATTCGTCTACTTCTTATGCTCTAATACATGGAGCTGTTAAAACTAAGGCTTTGAGGAACCTTAAATGCGATATCGGCTGTCACTGGATAAGAAAGTCTGTTTTCATATTGCACATCTAAATTTTGATACAGTCTCCAAGCTGAAACTTGCTCAATTTCCACCGTAGAACAAAATGTAAGTAAAAATAAAAATGTGGAGCAGCTTAAATATTATTTAAAAATATTCGATACCAAAAATTGACCTTTTTATCATTCGTTTGAAAATATTACAACCAAATTAGCGCGTATTGAGAACACTTAAGTTTATCTGATCATGTCGCATGAGGTATTGTTTTAAACTCCCTTTTCTTTAATAGATGTAGTTTTCTGCTCGAAATAATTTCTCTTATACATATACTATATTGAAGTATCAATTTCAAAAACCGGACGGCGTACTTTTGAAAACTTACTATGTTTTAATGCATGAAAATACACGGGTTTCCAAAAATTATGGAAAAATCACAAAAATTGTGATAACTTGCTCAAAAATAAGCCAATCCGTATGAAATCTGAATATGCTGTCAAATAAATATTACTGAGTAAATCTGCAATATGCACATTACTCACGTTGCAATCATAATAAATTAATTATTAGAAGCATAAAACTGTATCTTTGAGATCAAGCGTGTAACTTTTGCTGTGAGTGTGAGGTGCGATGGAGATCTATTGGGAGACTAGAGGCAGGACAAAGTCTGACAAAACTGACCAGATTTCTAAATGTCAGTCCGTCTGTGGTTCATAGACTTTGGCAACAATTTCTAACGACAGATTTAGGGATGGATGCGAGACGAGACAGACATTTTTAATATTACGATGTGCGGATTTTGCGAGACGAGACAAATCTTTTAGGCTGTTTTGCGAGACGCGAGACGTCTATTTTCCGTCTAGCGTCCATCCCTAGACAGATTCGGCATCCAGTAGGTTCAGCCAAGGACGACCAACTGTTACGACCAGAACCCATGGCAAATATTTGTCGTTATGCGCACGAAGGAATACAACCGCAACTCCGGCTCAACTCAGATCCTCCCTTGCTGTAGCCACCGGAAGGTTGGTGTCAACTTCAACCGTGCGTAGAAGACTTCAAGAAGGTGGTCTGTACGCGAAGTGGCCAGCCATTTGCGTGCACCTCTCGGGACACATCAACATGTCCACTGGAAGGATGATTTATGGAGGGCTGTTCTGTTTAAGGATGAGTCCAGGTTTAGCCTCCAAAGCCATAATGGACGTTGTTTGATTTGGAGAGAACCTGGAACCCGTTATCATCCATCAAACATCCGTGAAAGAGATGCATACGCAGGAGGCAGTGTCTGTGTTTGGGGTGGGTTCTTTTTGGGTGGCCGCACAGACCTCCATGTCTTTCCACGTGGAACTGTCAATGCTCAGACCTATAGAGATGACATCCTTAATGCTTATGTGCGCCCTTATGCCGGAGCAATGGGTGATGATTTCCTGCTTCAGGATGACAATGCTAGACCGCAAAGGGCTCACATATTGGATGATTATCTTCACCAGCAAACAAT
This sequence comes from Cheiracanthium punctorium, assembly GCA_038373885.1. Classification (NCBI taxonomy): domain Eukaryota; kingdom Metazoa; phylum Arthropoda; class Arachnida; order Araneae; family Cheiracanthiidae; genus Cheiracanthium; species Cheiracanthium punctorium. The sequence continues at coordinate 122,045 of JAWZYV010012058.1, forward strand.
TCAGCGCATAGAGTGGCCAGCTCGATCACCGTACCTGAATCCTATCGAGTATGTCTGGGATGCTTTAGGAAGAAGGATAGCTGCTCTCAATCCTCTTCCTGCGACCCTTGCAACTGCCTTGCAAGAGCAATGGCTCTCCCTTCCAACAGAACTCATAGACCGCACAATTGACAGCATCACACACCGCTGTTGCTTCTAAGGGGCGGGTCATATTCCATACTGAAGGTACTTTTCCTTTACCAAACTGGCACATCCAATTTATTGATTTTATGCATATGCTAATTTCTAAAATTAGCATATGTATTAGGGTCTGGTACCAGACCCTAATACATATGCTAAATACACTGGTCTAAAACCAGTATTTAGGGTCTGGTAATTTCTTTTCATGTTATTTTATAGCTTACTACCTGTTATAATCTGTGGGTGAGTTTCCTTAAATTCTATAAATAACTTGAGTAATCGTCATTTTTGTGATTTTTCCTTAATTAAGGATAACCAGTGTATATGATATGTAACCGGATGAAATCGGAAGAATTGGTAGCTATGTACTATTAATCCTAAAACGCATCATCGAAATATTTTACAGACAGTAAGTCTGATGTGTGATACCAAGGTAAGATCCAAAATAAATCAGAATTCAATCAAGATTGAATCGAATTCAAATAATTCCCATTTAGAGCTAATCTTAAAAATATATCTAACTTTGCACAAGATAACTTTTTACCAAGTTCAGAAAATGCGATAAGTAAATTTGTTACAAATTCGTTGTTTAAAATTGTAGTAAAATGTTCACTTAAAAAAGGCATTTTTAGTTTAAAATTTGATGTCTGCACAACGAAAGTACTTTAATAAAAATATGTTTCTTCTGTTATACATAATTAAGAACTATTGGTACAAAACAAAATGTCTTCCTTAAGCGTCATGTTTATTTCGGTAAATGTTCTGTAATAATGCATACAGCAAATTACATCTTATGAAATCAAAACCAGATATTCAAAATTTCAAAAATTCGTATCTGAATTCATCGAACCGAAAGGGCAAATGAAATGCAAATTTTCTATTCATTTTACTGACAAATCGATGAGTTTCTTATTACTAAGTAATGAGTCACCTGACATTAAATTTAAAAAATGAAAAGTATGATTTCATAATGTTTTATTCAAAAGATACTTTGTAAAATTCAAAAGATAGCAATATTTTTTAATCTTTATATTTTATTTCGATTTATTGAAAAATAGTTTTTCGAAAGTTCATAAAAAGAACTTTCATAAAAAAAATTGTATTCATTTTTATCAATGTGGTTCAAAACTCTTCACAATCAATTTTAATTCAATAATTTTAATTAATGCATAAAAATAAAGATTTAGAGAACCTTAAATGAGATACCGGTAGTCTCCGAACAGTCGATTTCTTTTTTCCAAATTACGCATTTAAATATTGATAGGGTCCCCAAACAAATCTGCTCAATTTCTATTACGAACAACAAAAATATAATAAGTGAACATTTGAACATGAATAAGCAGTTTAGATATTACTTACAAAAGAATCGAAAGTAAAAATTGACATTTTTATCATATTTTTAAACATCAAGAATAAAAACGAAACAAAGAAAATAGGAAGGCCTTTTGCTCAGTCACTAAGGAATTTTACTGTTTTCTTAATCCAAGCGTTTCACAATTTCGATTATTATTTTGATTCAAAGGATGCTTCAATGATTGACTGATAAACTGTTGAAAGAGTCAAAATGATAAGTGAAGTGTGAAATACTTGATAAATAGTGACATAAACTGTCACATTTTTATGATTACTTCAGTGTTTATGTCCGGAATCGTTCAGTAAGTACTTTTGCACTATTTCAGTACCTCGGTTATATAGTATAAAATAGAAGTTTAGGCATATTTTGCTTTTCATTTATTTTAAAACTAAAATTTAAAACACAAATGTATATTAATGCATTTTTAATATGTGCGAATAGTTGCCAACCCCTCCAATTTCATTGGAACATTTTCCACTACTAATTTTTGCTTGGCACCAGAGGGTCGAACTAATTCTAAATTTTTAATTTCCGAGCATGTACCATGTAAGGAAAATATTGTAATCATGAAAAAATTCTACTTTGAGATTTTGATATGTATTTAAACGTTTTGAGGTCTTCTGAATTCATTTATGCTATTTTTGCGAGATGTATGTATGTATGTGTGTGTATGTGTGTGCCTGTGTATGTGTGTGAACACGATAGCTCCTAAACGGGGCATTCGATTGAGCTCAAATTGGGTATATATCTTATAAACCACCGTCGCAAGACCGGTATTGATTTTGGTGTGTATAGGACTTATAGTTTTTCTACAGGGATACGACAAAGATTTCTTTTACATTATAGCCTATGGGAGAAATTCTTGAAAGTGCGCTAGCGTTTAAACGGTCCATTCGATTGAGCTCAAATTGAGTATATATGTCATAAACCACTATCGTAAGACCGGTATTGATTTTGGTGTGTGTAGGACTTATAGTTTTTCTACGGGGCTACGAAAAATATTTCTTTTACATACGGTCTATGGGGGGAAATTCTTGAAATGCGCAAGCGTTTAAACGGCGCATATTCGATTGAGCTTCAGTTCGGTATATATGTTTGAATTATTCACCGATTAAAATTTATTTAAATGCTTGGAAATTATCTTAATCGTAAGTGTTCGGAAAAAGTATAATTTTACGACAAATGGCAGCTTTCAACTGTGACTCCAGATTTTTAATGTAAGATAAAACTGTCTAAAAGTTGTGGTGGAAAATCTTCCGATAATATCGGAGGAGTTGGCAGCTATGCATGTACATCGATTTAAAAACGTTTTACTGTATGAGTTTGAACAAACACATTTTTTACACACACATGCTACGAATAGATCGTAACGAAACAACTTGAAATATAAATGATTTTGCATTTTTTCTTTTTTTTTTTAAATATCTTAAAAATTTGTTTTATTAAGACATTTTGGGGATTCTTATACGTTTACAAACTACTGTTGTTTAAAGAAAACACTTCTTAATTTTTTCCGAACATTTTATTTTATTTATTTATTTATTTTTCCTGATTCAACCTTGACAAAGCTTTTCCGTTTTTTAATTTTATCAAAGTCTTCTTAGTTCCTCCAAGATCCTCCATGTTTAACGCTATCTCTGGGGGTGCCGATTTCAGATGGTTGGCCCCTCATCTGGAATGGCTCAAAATTAGGGGACCTCGAGCTAAGTCGGTCTTCCTCCCACTGGGGCTCATTAAAATAGAAGCTGCCCCTTTTCACCCATCGCCTTCCTATATGGGGGATTTGACACCGCTCCGCGGTTGTCAGAGGGCATTAGCAACAATAGCAATATTGTCAGCAAATAGTCATGAATATAAGACAAGTATTGTCCTAGAACTCCTTCATTTTCATATGTAGTCATTTCGTTTATTAGCACTTTCCGGATCCGGTAAATTGGTACCGGGTCCGGTAGACTCTAATGATGCCGGATCCACCGGATTACCCGATACGATTTTCCGGATTGCAATCCCTACTACCAAAAGAAAGAGGTGTACATAAAATGTATAAAACATATTTTTATTGAAAAGTTTCCGTAAGTTTGAGATTGTTGAACTCAATAATAATTAGAGTTCTTAGCTTAAACAATTCTAAAAAATGCTTAGAATAAAGCAAAATTTAAAAAAGCTGAAAAATTAAATGTAATAATGCTTTTCAGTTTACTATTAGTTCTGAAAATTCTTTTATTCACAGAAAAATTCGTTTTTGAATTCATTGAACAGAAAAAGTAAATAAAATATAAACTTAAGATATATTTTAATGAATAATGAAGCTGGAAAAAAATTTAACCAAATTGCATATTGAGTCAAATATAAATTTATGATCTCTATCTAACTATTCTTAATCTTTTTTTTCCAGAATTAAAAAAGATTATAACTATGAAGTTTCAAAGAATAATATTCATATTCATTATCATCACAGCTGTGTCATGGGCTTCACCAGATGGTAAGAACTTTATGTTGTGACATTTATTTATATTTTGTGTGTGAATTAAAAATGCTAACATATTTGCATGTATTTTTATATGATAAAATAAATTCTCTCGTATAATACGTGGCAAACCTGGACCATAAGTTGCTTGAATTCGTAAGAATTTAAAACCATACACATGGCGAAGTTCGCCCTAAGTCGTTGCATTTTCGGCACCTAATGTAGCTGGGAGAATTTCTTGTATTATTCAAATGGAAATTACAAAAGCCAAGTAGATTGTTACGAATGTAATGCATTGTAAGTAAATGGTTAACATAGTTTTAATTTATTATTATGGAGCCATTAAAAGTAAAGAAATACTAGAAAAACTGAGGATGTTGACTTAAGTGTTTTGAGTTATGGCAACACCTCCCACAGATAGAAAGCCTAACAACTGAAACTTTGACGTCATCATTAAGCCTTCAAGTGACGACGTCATCACAGTTTTACTTTCACAAAGTAAAACTACTTAAAATTTCTGGTGGATGCTACAAATATTAGAAAATATCTTAAATAAAAGATTAAAATTAAAATACCTTTCTCATACAAAATTATTCATTTCGGTCTATTTCCTTATCATATTATCTAATTAGTCATATCTAAAAACTGCCATTTTTCATAAAACTATATTTTTTATCTCAAATTATTAAAACATTGTTATTTATGAGTAAATTCACCAGAAACTTTATATACTTTTATTTTGTGAAAATCAAACTTTTAAGTGTAGTCCAAACGATGACGTCAAAGCTAGGTGACGTAGGAGTTGTGAGGCTTTCTTCATCTAGGAGGTGTTGGTTATGGCAAGGCTGCACGATGGCCATCTGCCTTTCCAGGGGGGGTTGCCCTCGGGCGCAAGACTTTTTAAAGGGTTCTAACGCGTATTCACGTTACATCTGGAGAAAACCTCCCAAAACTCTAGACCGTTAGATCGACAGCTGCACGGTAAGCCGGAAATGATAACGCCTCCTAGATGTAAAACCTTACAACTCCTACGCCACCAAGCTTTCACATCATCACTGGGCCTACAGTTAAAAATTTTGGATTTTCCAAAATAAAAATATTAAAAATTTCTGGTGAATTTCCCATGAATAGCAAAATTTTAATAATTTAATATAAAAAATATATAATTTTACGACAAACGTTATTTCTTAACAATGACTAATTAAATAATATGATGAGAAAATAGATCATAATGAATAATTTTACACGATAAAGGTGTTTTAATTGTAATGTTTAGCCCTTTAAGGCGTAGTGATCCCGCTCTGGGAACACCAAACTCTGACGTTTTGACTGTTGTCAGTCACGAAGAATGGATTGGATTTCTATAAAAATAGTTAAGGGTGACCTAGCTCCACGAGAATCCTTTACTTTTTAGCACGTCATTTCCAGTAAAAAATGGTCACGATTCTTTTTAACAGCACTGACATCTGCTGAAAAAAGGAAGAATGCGAGAACAGCTGGATAGATTGCCCAATGCTGAAAAAAGGGCAGTCATTGCCATCGCTCGACTTAACTACCAGCAAGATGGCGGACGATCGAAACGTTCATCGCGTGCCACAGATCTGGAGACCCTTTTTTTGATGCAGCTGGCTGTGCGGCACAGTCAGCTGCGTCAAAAAAAGGGTCTCCAGATCTGTGGCACGCGATGAACGTTTCCTTCGTCCGCCATCTTACTGGTAGTTAAGTCGAGCGATGGCAACGGCTGCCCTTTTGTCAGCATTGGGAAAGGGTTGCGCCTCAAAGGGTTAATGTAAGATATTAGATAATATCTGTAGCATTCGCCAGAAGTTTTAAACAGTTTTACTTCGTGAAATAAAAACTGTGATTACTACAACACTTGGTGACGTAGGAGTTGTATTGCTTTCTATATCTAGGAGGCGTTTGACCAACACCTCCTAGATATAGCTGAGCCTTGCAACTCCTGTGTCATCAAGCTTTCACGTCAGCATTCGGCCTGAAATTAAAAGTTTCATTTTCACAAAATAAAGCAAAAAAAATTCTGGTAAATTTACCCATGAACAGCAATATTTTAATTTTTTTTTCAAATGGCGGGCCTTAACCATGCCTTGGGGGCATTGGCCGCTACTAAGGCCGGAGTTCTTGGTCACTTTATTATGGGGGCACCTAGTAGGTGGACCAACGTTGCCCACTATGAAGGGACGGACAGAATGACATCCATGCCCAGTCGGGGATCGAACCTCGACCGCCAGGAGTTGAACCCGAAACCGTAGTAGGGTCCTCTATCCACCATACAAACCGGTCGGCATATTTTAATAATTTGAGATAAAAAATATAATTTTACAACAAATGGCAGTTTTTAACTATGACTAATTAGATAATATGATAAGGAAATAGATCAGAATGAATAATTTCGCATGAGAAAGGTATTTTAATTTTAATGCTTCATTTAAGATATTTTCTAATATTTGGAGCATTCATCAGAAATTTTTAATAGTTTTATTTTATGAAAATAAAACTTTTAAACGTAGGCTAAATGATGACGTCAAAGGTTGGTGACGTAAGAGTTGTAAGGCTTTCCCGGAGTCCAGACTTGAATCCTATAGAAAACCTCTGGGATGAATTGAACCGCCGAATCTAAATCGGTCAAAGAACTTACATGTCTTCTCCAAGCCGAGTGGAAGAAAATAGCACTGTTTATCATCCAAACACTTGTGGAAAACATGCCCCGGAGGGTTAAAGCAGTTAAGACTGTAATTGCCGCAGGTAGAGGCTCTAACAACTATTGAATATGAATAAATTGTGTTTATCTCTTTTATCACAGGTGTCCAATCACTTATTGGTAGATAGTGTATTTTTAGGCCAGAACGGCGACACTCAGGCTAGAAAATATAAACAATTAAAAGAATACTGCATGCAGGAAGACGCGAGATACGAATTAAAAAGCCAAAGTAAAGGAAAAATGAGAACAGAAATAAGTTAGAATGCATGATTTTAAATAGCTTAAATTTAAGAAACGCAAAGTAAAAGAAAAGTAATATTTAATACGTGATCTACATCATACCCTGTATATATTAATTTTAGCATTGAGGTGTCTGCAAGATATACGTGACAACTTAGATAACTTAAAAAATTAAATTATAGAGAAGTAAAGAACAGAAATAAAACTCATAAGCCATAAAAAATGTTTGAACTACTGAAAGTACTGAAAACTGAAAGCTAGACAATGGAAGGTTATGAAATAAATTTTCGTAATTTAATTAAAAGCAAATTATTCTGATCAATGTACCGAATTAAATGTATTAAGTTTTATATTATTATGTTCATAAATAAAATCCTTTTCCGAAAGAATTTAAGGGGTAGTAATATTTAGGGATAGATATAGGGGTTACCCCTAATTAATAATAATATTAAATGATTAATAATAATATACCCATAATTAATAATAATATTAAATAATTAAAAATAATATAGCTTTATAAAAATAATTATATTTTTTTTATTATTTATAATTATAATATAATTATTTTTATACATTAATTAAAATATTTTTAATTAAGGGCAAACTTCAATTTAAACTCAACATTATTCGACGTTTTAACAACTGTATTAATAAATAAAATAACATCATGGCTCCATGTGACATTTGGCAGATGTGGGAAATTGTTCTTTCTTCCTCTTAATTTTAAATTCATTGTGCCGCTCTAAATTGCCCCCAAAGTTTTTTTTTTTCCCAAGCAACAAGGCAAAGGGAGAAATTCTTTACATTTGGCTTACCTAAATGAATCACTTGTGGAAGTTGTCTGCTTAATCATTTTCTAAGTCCAGTCATTTGAGGCTGGTTATTTTGCTCCCTCAAATCAGATTTTGCTCCGTACATTTCTGAATTCTTTACAACTGGTTACAGATATCCATACCAGGCTGATGAATGTGGAGGGCGATCCTTTAATGGAGATGTATCTCAGAGAAACATTAGAAAACTTCAGAGAACAGATGAAAGAAGGTGTACCATCCATCAAGATGCCACGTTTAGATCCTCTAGAACTTAGAAATTTAACCAAATACGTTGAAGAAAATATGGTAGCTTTATTTCTTCATATAAGACAGGTAATTTTTTATTTTTTATGTGAAGCGATAACCAATCTAATACACTTGTTTTAGTCAGTGGATTGTTTAAAACAAATGCTGTGGATATATTAGTGTCAACATTAGTTCTATAAATGAGTATCTAATACATGAAATTGAGTAGTACTTCAATGTAAGAGAGTACAAAAAGCAACCCGCCCGATCAAACAACGAGTTAATTTTGAGGTTTTATTTTCAAATTAAAGTTTGTGTGCGTGTGCGTTTTCATAAGCTCATACACACCAGAAGTAACTTAAATAAGGCTGCAACCATCTTAGAATTTTTTTATTGAACTGCAGCAGAAAGTAACCCAGAAATACGTTTATTACTTGCGTAGAGTCTTTAAATTTTCAAACTGTAGTTATGTAATGCCCCAAAAGAATGGGATTTAAATTTGGCAATAATAACGTCGACAGTTATGTCAACTCCTTTTGCACACAGAATTTGCACACAGAATACCTAACAACCCAAGTTTGGACGTCCCCAGTACGCCTACGATAATTATAACATCACAGATTCACTTTCAAAAAGTAAAACTATTTAAAATTTCTGGTGAATGCAATAAATATTAGAAAAAATCTTAAATTAAACATTAAAATTAAAATACCTTTCTCATACAAGATTATTTTTTCTGATCTATTTCTTTATCACATTATCTAATTAATCATGGTTAAAATTTGTCATAAAATTATAATTTTTATCGCAAATTATTAAAATATATTTATTCATGAGTAAATTCACCAGAAATTTTTGATGGCTTTATTTTGTAAAAATAAAACTTTTAAATGTGGTCCCAGAGATGACGGCTAAGCTTGATGACGGAGGCATTCTTTATCTAAGAGTTATTGGATAACTAGTGCCCCCAAAAACCCATTGCATTTTTTCGGGTAAATGGGGGTCTGAATAGTAATGGTACGATTAGTCAGCGGTTCCTAGACGTAGAAAGCCTTCCAACTCTTACGTCACCAGTCTTTGACATCATCATAAGGCCTACATTTAAAAGTTTTATTTTCAAAAAATATAAGTACTGAAAATTTCTGGTGAATTTACCCATGATTTGCAATATTTTAATTATTTGAGATAAAAAATATAATTTTACGACAAATCGTAGTTTTTAACCATGACTAATTAGATAATACGATACGGGAATAGATCATAATGAATAATTTTATATGAGAAAGGTATTGTAATTTTGATGTTTAATTTAAGGTATTTTCTAATATTTGGAGCATTCACCAGAAAATTTTTCATAGTCTTATTTTGTGAAATAAAAACTGTGATTCTGGTCCAATGATGATATCAAAGCTTGGTGACGTATGGAGTTGTAAGGTTTGCTATATGTAGGAGGCGTTGGAATAGTCCAGAATGCTGGCAGGTGATTTGGCGCGTACGAGGTTATCTGTGGTCAAGCAAAATTTTTTTAATCGGGAATAGTCAGAACACTGTACTTTAACAATAAAATTGCGGATTTCGGCTAAAAGCCTAGAAAATCTCGAAATGTAACCCGAAAAATATCTGAAGTCAGCATTCATAAATTAATTTTCCATTTGTTAAAAATAAGGCTTACCTAACTTAAGCAAAATGTTAGCCTACAGTAATGTCTTTTTTTCCTTTAACTAGGCCATATATTGTTTAATATCATCAAAATCTTAAAGAAAGATTTTGTAAAGTAAAACAGAAAAAACATAGCACTTGAAAAATTCACATATATTTAATTCATGTAATATTTTGAAATTTTGAGTAGCTCTACTGTAAGAAAAGAATACCTTAATACTCTAACAATTTAAAAACATCAGTTTCACTACATTTTTTCCAATTTCCAACTATAAAAGCACCTCTTACATTGTTATAGCAATTAGTTATAAGTTTTGTACATATATAAGCAGGAAAATGTAGAATTAACCATCATACCTGTTTTAAAATATAAATATCCACCCGTTCCCCTATTTTCTGGACATATTGAACTCCTGGAGTGTTACCGGTAGCTTTGTATTTTAGACAAGAATTCTTGAAAACCTAGAAAAAACATGTTGATTGTAGAAATAAATCCTATCCCGCAAGGAAAACTGGTATTTAATTTGTCATCATTAAATTTTAATCATTCTGTCTTTTTTAGGCTACTGTCAGGGGTCTGTCTCTCTTCAACATCACAGATTTACGTCCAAATCTCGAGCACCTCTATTTATCTGTAAATTTAACGCTTCCTGAGATCTACATAAATGGCAGTTACTTCTTAGATGGCAGATTTGTGAAAATCTTTCCTGTGTACGGGTCTGGACGATTCGAAATAAATGCCACAGGAATATGCATAGCTGGCAAGGGGCAGCTGAACCTTTCCAATCAAACACTAGAAATGAGTTTGTTGAAGTTGGACCTCTTATGGAATAATATAACAATGTACCTTGAAAATTTTTTAACAGACGGAGATTTTTCTCAAGTATTACAACGTGTCATACCAGGGGTTGGCAGAGACGTTTTTGTTTTGTACAAACCAATAATATTAAAAAAACTGGAAGCAGCGTTAACTAAGAAAGTCAATGAAAAATTGAACGATCCTGCAGTGAAGGCTATTATCGAAGCTATATATCCAGATGAGTGAGATTTGTTTGTTTATTTTTACCGAAGGAAAAGATTTTATTATTGATATTACTGACTCATACAACGTGTTTTATATCATGTAGAATCATTTTGTCCATTGGAATAAAATATCACAGTATTATTAAGTGCTTATTAAACACTGAATTATATATTTCATTATAATGTGTTAAAAGCGCACACCAGTATTTTTCAAATGTATATGCTGCAGTATATTTCTTAAAAACTATGTGTGACCATAAATTTATTAATTATAAATACATTTTATTTAAAGTACTTTATTAACATTTAAATTCATGCTAAATTTGTTGAATACGTGGATGGTTTTGCTGTACGTTGTGAGACAATGAGCTTCAAGTACAGACTAATGCCTGTAAAAACCGTATTAATTAGATTTGATTTGTATTTAACAGACATCTTTTGATGTTTATGCCCACGATTCACCGTTAGTCATTGAAATTATCTGAAACAGTAATAATAGTAAAGCAAAAAATGTATACATCCATAAATGTATTTCCTTTTGCTTTTGCTTTGTACTGCTATTGGCTGCTAATGCAAAGGTACACAAATTATGTTACTGACAAATAATCATGTTATTTCAAAGAATGTTATTTACACAAAAATACTCAAACTTAATTCTTAAAAATTGCAAGCATTTTAAAACCTGTGAAACATTGTAATTGAAAAAAAAAAAATGTGACGGTAAAGTCTCTGCAAATAAATTTTACTTAGAGTGATTCATGATGTGCATTTGAAAGCTGCTTTTAACAAGCATATCTCTGAGAGTATACAGAGTTTACTGTGTAAGTGAATAGCCGCAATAAGAATGTTTAAAACAATTTTTGATGCAATTTATCAAAAGAAATTAAATTAAATTAATGCTCAATTTATTAAAATATTAAGTAACAGTTTTATTAATAAAACTTTTTAACTCGATTTTTATTCAAATTTTGTCTTTTCAAATTCTGTTATCTGATTAACATTGTGTGTGATTATAAAATAAAAAGTAAACTAAACTCATAAACAAGTGCATTTGTTTGTAAATGTACTGAGTAAATAAGAGAAATTCTAAAAATTTTATAATTTTCCCTAACTTCTAAAAAGTTTCTCTTTTAAAAATTTCTAAAGAAGTGCACTTATTTGAGTACTGCTATCGTCTATTTAAAAATAAACTATCTCCGAATTAAGATTAAAATAATCTGATATTGCCATATGTTGTGTAAAATGAGATATACAAAAAATCCGTGCGTAAGGATTGAAATGTTCTTATCTCTCTGGTCGCATAACATTTTAACACTAATGCCCAGAAATATCACGGGCACGAGAAATATAGGGAGAAAGTTTAGCCCGTGATTTTCACGGGGGAGAAGATTAAGGCTGTTCTTCGAAAAAAAAGAACTCTGTTTTTAGTCTTGGTACACAAATTGAAATAAACTAATAGCACCATGGCCTCCAAAAAATTCCAGATGGTTCTTCATTAAGCTGTTTTACACACTACGATAAGCGAAAACGCTGTGGCTTTTGTGAAATTTTCAGAAAAAATTCTTAAACGTGGATTTGAGCTGCAAGATTTTTCGAAAAGTGACACGCTTTGCGAAAATTTCCGATTTTTAAGAATTTTTTCTAAAAGTATTGAAACTGATACAGATTGGCCTGTCTTCGCAGTATGTAATACAGCTTGTAAAGAGACAGTTTCAAAATTTTGAAGTGCCCGGCATAATTAGTTTATTTGTAATTATGTACCAAAATCATATGATTTTTTCGAATAACACCGTTAAGGGGTTAGTGCTAAAGTCAACCTGGTGAGCAAGGGGTTAACTATGTTCAGCAACGCAATTTCTTCCTTGCGTTTCTCCATAGCATTTCCATCGTAACTTCTATGGCAGTATACAAGGTACGCGCATTCAGGATTTCTAGCTAATCATCAGCAATAGTGTTTCTATGGGATGTTGCATAAAGCTACGATGACCTTGAAACAGACCATACATGAGTCGGTTGATTTTGAATACAGACGTCTAACATTTCCGAAATTTTACAGGAGAGGGGGGAAAAATAGGAAACGATTCATTTTAGTGCATTACAGAAACTTTGTCGTTTTATTGCAGTGTAGCTGTGAAGGACAAAAGTCCTTTTTTAATACGAAACGACGTATCTGTCTTTAATTAATCGAAAGAGTATATAAAAAAGAAACTGCCAAGAAGTCTCCTTTTAAAATCAACCTATCCAAATATAAGAAGCATATGTTGGGTATTTGTTTGGTGGAGTACACCATTCTTCATCTTGGTCATACGATTAGAATCCATCTACCAAAGTCAAATCTGCATAAACAACGTGTGCAATCGAAAATTAACAATGAGTTCAATAGTGAAATGCAGTAAAATACCAGTACGAAACTTATTCCTCTACAGTAGATTTCTTATTACGAGCACAAGGAGTCCTTGTAAGCGTATTTCTTGAGAAAGAAAGTCGTGTAGCATGAGCTCTGGTATAGTGAAATTTTATTTAACGAATTTAATCTTCGGGTGCTTGAAATTTTCTATACCAAGATTTTTCAGCAGTCTCTTTCGAAGCATTTGGAAATAGAAATTTTTGCATTATATACTTCCACTTTAGACCACCATTTTTTCTAATTAATATATTTTTTATGATTTATAAATCACCTCAAACTTGATCCTGAAATACAACAGCGCTGCAAATTAATTACACTTTCAGAGCTGCCAAGTCTCCGGCTTTTTCCGGGAGATTTCCCACCACAATTTTTAGACAGTTTTATTTTCGATTAAATATTTGGACTTATTTTAATCATAAATTTCTTAGTAAAAATTAGTGGTGGGAAATCTCCCGAAAAAAGCCGGAGACCTGGCACCTCTGCACTTTTCTAACTAACGTGGGAATCCTTTGATTTACGTTCAAAACCTTCATTATTAATTACTAATCTGGCAATATACATTTATATGGCTGGAAGAGCATTGGTTTGCCGGCCCATTCTTCTATTTTAACTATTTTTCTTTTCAAGGTCTATCCATTTTGATATGTACGATAATAATCCTAGGCTTCTGTAATTTCATGCAGCTGTCATTTCAAATAATTTGAATTTGTAATATTCATAGCTCCGTAATGAAACTGAATTCTAGTGCTGTAGCTTTATTTACGTATTTTTTCTGCATTTCGCGTTATAAGTTCGAACTCGCTATTTCAAAGGCTGATAAAAATTTCAAAAACGAAGATGAAATGTAATGTGAAAACGCCATATGTTTTGTACGTGGGAAAAATGTCCTCCTGTACCTTCAACGTATATTGTTAATAAAAATGGTCCGGAGTGTTCTCTGATAACATATTTGGATCCGGAAAATCAAAATAGATAAAATACAGTCTTGCGTGGCATCCTTTCTTTACAAAGTACTACGCTCAACAAAAGTGAGTACCCTTTTCTGTATTTTTTCTGTGATATGCCTATGAGTAAATGCTTGTTTAGAATTAGAGAAAGACTTTAAATCGACTAAAAAATATTTTGTAAAACATATTTTTTCTTCAAATGAGAATACATAATACACAGGTGCCAAGTATCACCGAATATAATTAACCACTTTTTGTAAACGGTAATTTCTTGGAATATTTTTTCAAAACAGTAACAGGCTCACGCTTTTAACAGAGAAATTTTGTGATATTTTAAACAGAAAATGACTGGTCACATAAAGCAGTTAATTATATTCCGTGATACTTGGCACCAATGCATAATATTTTCGGACAAACTGATGTGATGGATTAAGAAAATGATGCAGATAACTTAAGTTGGTAGTCCACTTTCGAAGTTAATATCTTTTGCTTTAAAATGATTTGTACAAGAATTAAATATGTATTGAGAAATATTCAACGCATGAAATAATTAAATGTTGGAAAAAAAGTACCGTAGATCTATAAAATAACTTTTAAAAATATCATTAAATAGCTGAGCATAAAATTTTCAAATATGTCTCTTAAATATGTATCAGGGCAAGTTTTATTAAAAAGGCGAATTTCAGGAATGGGAATAAAAAAATGTTGTCATAATATTCACAGCAAATACTAAAAAAATAATTTATCGCAACGAAACGTTATTTCATTTTCGTTTGACAATATCTCTAAATCCGCTTTTAAATATGATCAATGTTGATGAGCTGCATCATTTCTACAAGCTTTTTAATCTCTATCTTAACGGGTAACTACATTAGGACATTTTTTATGAAAAAAATCCATTTTAGAATCACTTTGAATCGATATAATATTTTAAAATTATTATCTTTATCATTCTGTTGAGCTGCCCAGGTGGTGTAATGGCTTAAGAGCTACCTATCACGCCTTGGGCCCGGGTTCGAATACCGTCTTGGACATAGATGTGAACTTGTCCCTCCCTTCATAAGAGGTAACGATGGCTGCCCCCATAATAAAATGGCCACAAAACCTTCGTCCAGTTTTAGTGGACAATGTCTAATCGGCAAGTATCTGCCCGTTGAAAAAAAATAATTCTGTTCACTAATGTAAAAGCTCATAACACGAGACAGAAATACGCTAATTTAAACGATTTTGTGAGTTTCGTGTTTTTATTTATACTTCCGTTCTTAACTGAATAAATCTCAGAGCTAGGACTATGAAAATCATTTAAGCATTTTGAAATCCAGCTCACTTTCACCTTGCAGAAAAATTGACAAAATACTTTTTGCTCTGAAGAAGAAATAACAGTTAATAAACATGAACATTCCGATTTCATATTTATAATCTGCATATGAAGCAGAAAAAGACAAAAAAACAGCTTCCAGCATAGGAAGGACTAAATTTGTCAGGGAATTCACAAGAGACGAAACTTTACATCTAATCTAAGCTCACTGCATTCTATGGGTTTCTTTTTAGATGTGAGCCAGCTTCGTCAGCTTACTTTAATCTGATAGGGATGTTCCTTTTAAAAAGCGTCATTTTAAGCGTCATAGGTTCAAGCAGTTTTAAAAACTAATCCATGATGTTACATAATCGAAAAAATTAATAATATTTCTTCACCGGATGCACTATCGACTAATACCAACAGTAAAGCTGTATATCTCATGCTGTTTACAGAAAAAATTCATAAGCACAAAAATTGCCTTGAAAACTGGGCCGAGGAGTTAATTGTGCACGGAAATATTGCAGAACTCCATTTGTTCAACATTTTTTCTTGAGTTTGTAACTCCTACAGGTTCACTTTTTGCAACAGTTCATAATACAACTAGTAAAGAAACATTCAACATTTTTTAAATATGTAGCTGAATTAATTTTTTTTTTTTTGCTGTACTTGAAAGAACAGCCTTAAAGGAAGAATATGTATGGAACTGCCTTCTCATATTCAGGCAGCAATTAATACTAGGAGGTACAAAAATTTTCAGTTGATAATTATTATTATTTTTTTTTTTTTTTGAGTGGAAGGATTCTGTAACGAAGTCTTTTCAATAGATAGATACTAAGGAATTTACTTGCGGCAGCATTATAAAAATGTCATTAAAGTTACACGCTGTACACGAAACCATAAATTCATTACAGTTATCGTGTGTTAAAAGTACAGCTTTGAAAAAGCACCAGCGTGTATATATTCCATGACTCTTCAGTGTTTTGAAGTATTAGCGCTCTCTGTTTGAGAGCGCTATTGAATTATATTCAATGTTCATACGACGTTAAATGTGCTTAGTACAGTTTTTTTTTAAACTAACTAGCCACTTTAATATGCAGGGTGATTCGAAACTAGTTTTGCAAAATTTAGAAGGGGTAGCTACACCAAGGCAGTTCAGAATCACATTGCAATGAGGGATCGAAAACGTCGACTTCATGCTCCAATCGCTTTAGAAGAATTCTTCAAGTAATAATGAACTTTCCGTTCAAGGTTTTTCAAAAGTAATCCATCTTTGACCGTTTGCAATTCATTAAAATTGTTAATTGAGAATTTTTTCTTTCATTACATGGATGAAATTGTCGGAGGCAAGCCCAAACTTGGTTAAGAAATGTGACACTCACTTCAAGACTTCTTCCAAAGTGATTATTAACAGGTTCATGAAGACGATTCCAAATCCTCATCCCTATATGGTTCTAAACTGTCTTGGTGCATCCTACCACGCCTAATATTTATAAAAGTAATTTCCTATCATCTTATATTTAGAGCGGTGCTTGTAAGAATAAGATCCTTTTTGTTGATACCAATACAGCTGTTCAGCCTCAATTTTTTTAGGGACAGTGTAGTAAACAGTTCTACAATAGACATTAAAATGTTGACTGCCAACAATGTTACTTAGAAAAGAATGATATTGGCACTCAAAATATAAAACAGCAAACGCTACACGAAAGTGCCCTGTTTAAAGTTCCAATGGTAATATTGAACTAACATTTCGCATAGGGTCAGGTGAGGTAAATATATACAGGGTGGCCATAATTAAACTGCAAGTGTTCAAGGGGTGCTGGAGAGAAAACTACCGGGAATATTCCAGTGAAATTTGGTATCTACACGTTTGAGAACATGCGCAAGTCAAATATACAAAAAAAAGAAAATCGCCAATTTCACCCGATAGATGGCGCTGTACTGTATTTCAAAGCTCACCGGCGGTATATACAACTTCCAAAACCGATAGACATAGCTTAATGCCATTCTAAGAGGCATATAAACAATAAAAACATCATTTACAGTTTGTCAAAATTCCGTACAATCGCTTGCAGCGCCATCTGTTGATGAAAATTGTAACTAATTTTGTGTATGTCTGCCTGAAAATTTACTGTTGTTCCAACCATATTGCAACAAACGGTTTATTTCTATCGCTGCCCGTTTAGTTTTTATCGATTTTTCAAATATACCGGTCATTTTTGGAACATCCGGTATATATAAGACCACTTTTTGTAAATTTCAGTTGTGTGAATTTTTAACTATTTTGTGTGAATGCTTTCTTTTAATTAAAAGAAAAATTCTGTTTTAATAAAGAGGGTAAATTTTGACATTTTAAGAACACTAAGTGAAAAGTTTGTTTCCGTAAGATTATTTGGCGTAAAATTTTAGGGGGCGGTAATAATTACACAAACAAAATCACAAAATCGAAAAAATTAGGGTCATTAAGACCACTAATGGGGTAGTTATGACCACTTGACTTCAATTTTTACTTATGAGTATAAATTAAGGAGCAATTGAGAGTTCTGTTCTTCTTGTTGTTACATTATGTCCTTTAAGGTTCATTTAAAGAAATAACTAATATTTCGAAACTATTAGACCAACAACTAAATGGAAAAGCTACAAAAATATTTTTCGAAAAGTTTTGAAGTATACAGAGTGTCCTAATGTAATTGCAAAGCTCGCTAATACTTTATCTGAAAAAAAAAATAATTGATCAATTTAAATTGGAAAACTGAAGTTATTTCCAATTTTATAAACGTCGAAACTCTTGATTAGACATGAGCCAGCTCTCTCCTTTTTCTCAACACATTTCTTGCGGGTCCCGTAAAATTAAGTTTTTGGCGAGCTGATTTTAGAGAGCTGGCTGGATTATAACATGTTCCAATAAAAAATATTCGACCCACATAATGAAACTAGAACGCCCACAGTGAAGCAATTTGTTCCCCGATATCAGCAATAAGCATTCGAAATCAAATAAATTGAGATCTATTTATTTATATAAAAATAGGGGAAACAGCAATTCAAACTATAGATTGCAAAAACAGAAAGTTTATACATGGATTTATTCCACAGGATGAGCTGCATTCAAGATTTGCTGAGATGTAACTATAATTCTAGTAGGACCAACAAGCTCTAATGTTACCTTTTGTGGAAACTTACCCGCTTAAAAAGTGTTAATATTTTTAGGGGAGAAAGTTTTTAACCTCCAGTTAAATTTTGATTATCAGGTGGTGTAATATATTTTTTTTTTCTTTAATTTTTTTTCCACAATGCAAGGCAGTGTAGGAGCTCTCTAAAATTTTCTTTTAACAACATTATTATGAAGGCACTTAAGCTGCCCTGGCGTTTCAGTGGCTAAAGAAAAGTTCTATTGCACCTTGGGTTCGGGTTCTATACCCGCATTGGGCTTGGGTGTTAACTCGTCCACCCCTTCAGATGGGATCACCCACTGGATGCCTGATAGAAAAATGGCCAATACTTCCAGCAGTAGTAGTGGCGAATACCAAATCTGCAAGTGTCCAACCTTGAAAAAAAAAATTAAAAATTAAAGAACTTAACACTTGTGTCACTATTCATTCCAATTATTTCTTTCGGTACGGCTTTATTCGTAGATTAGCTCTAGTGACTTTATCGTTCTCTAGAGATTTCTCCATTACATGCCTTTCCCGTCAAACGTTCTCTTAATGCAGTCAATCAATTTTTAAGCAGGAAAAATTCTGCCTGGTAAGATCGTTACAACTGCCTCTGTAAGAGCTCCACAAAATTAACAAATACGACGTATCGTTGTAATTAAAAGAGTAATAATGTTGCGATATAAAACAAAATTGAATGTATTTTCGGCTGATTGAAATTCAAAGGTATTCATGGATTAGAACACGATTAAAGGAAACGTAATGAACAATTAGCCGTCGATCTCAAAATATCCTTTATCAAAAATGAAACAATAAATGGTTATTTTTAAACGATTGCATTTGGTACACGGTATTAGAAGATATTGAAGCGAAGTTATTATGAATTAAATATTAACGCAATCAAGAAAGTGTTGCTGTTACAAACGAACAGGAGCTGCAATGATTTTTAGATACCTTAAAGTTTGCGTGCATTGCCACACAGGTGGTGTAGTGGCTTAGGAACCATTCAATCGGGCCTTGGGTACGGGTTAGAATCCCGTCTTGGGCATGGATGCTCCATGTCCTTCCTTTCATAGGACTTGTCCTTCCTTTCATAGGAGGTAACGCTGGCCACTCAGTTGGGTGTCCCCATAATAAAATGGCCGCAATACCTTCGGACTCTGGTAGTGGACAGTGCCTAATCGGCAGGTGCTTGCCAGTTGGAAAAAAAACTATTCTGATGACTAATGTAAAGGCTCATAACACGAGACAGAAATATACTAATTAAAACAACTTCGTGCTTTTCGGTTTTTTTTTTATTTATTTATACTTCAGTTCCTAACTGAATAAATCTCAGCGCTTGGACTTTGAAAGACATTTAAGCATTTTTAAAGCCAGCCCACTTTCACCTTATACAAAAATTGACAAACTACTTTTTGTTCTAAAAAATAAATAGCAGTTAATAAACACGGACATTCCAATTACACATTTATAATCTGAAGCAGAAAAAGAGAAGAAAACAGCTTCAAGTATAACAAGGAGTAAATATGTCAGAGAATTCACAAGAGAGGAACTTTTCCTCTAATCTAAGCTCACTGCATTCTATGGGCTTCTTTTTAGATTTGAGCCAGCTTCGTCAGCTTTCTTTAATCTGTTACGGATGTTCCTTTTAAAAAGCGTCACACGACTTTCCAGCAGTTTTAAAAACAAATCGATGATGTTACACAATCGAAAAAATTAATGACACTTCTTCACCAGATGCACTATGGACTAATACTAACAGTAAAGCTGTGTGCCGCATACAGTTTTCAGAAAAAAATCATAAGCTAAAAATTGTCTTGAAAACTGGGACGAATAGTTACTTGTGCACGGATATATTGCAGAAATTCGTATATTTAACATTTTTTCAAATCCGTAGCAGAATATTTTTTTTTTACTGTTCAAAATTTCCATGATTACTTGAAAGAACAGCCTTAAAGGAAGAATATATATGGAACTGCCTTCTTATATTCAGGAAGCAATTAATACTAGGAGGTTAACAATTTTTCAGTTGATAATTATTCTTTCTTTAAGTGGAAGGATTCTGTAACGAAGTCTTTTCAATAGATACTAAGAAATTGACTTGCGGCAGCATTATAAAAATACCATTAAAATTACACGCTGCACACGAAACCATAAATTCATTACAGTTATCGTCTGTTAAAGGTACAGCACTGAACTACACTAGCATTGATCAATGGGCATGCTCAGAATGTGTTGGAATGTAAGCACTTTCTGTTTGAGAGCGCTTTTGAATGAAATTAGTTGTTTAGGGATAGTGAAGTAAACAGTCCTACAATAAACATTAAAATGTTGGCTGCCAACATTTTAATGTCTATTTTACTGTTCACTGCCTGTACGTATAATTTTAGGAGCAATTGAGAGTACTATTCTTCTTGTTGTTCCCTTGTTTTTGTTAATTTCTATCCTTTATTGTTCATTTTAAGTAATAACTAATATTTCAAATATGTTAGACCAACATCTAAATGGAACAGCTACAAAAATATTTTTCGAAGGGGTTAGAAGTATACAGAGTGTCCTAAAAAATTGCAAAGCTCGCTAATACTTTATCTGTTAAAAATAATTGATCAATTTAAATTATAAAACTAAAGTTATTTCCGATTTTACAAACGTCGAAACTCTTGATTAAACAAGAGCCAGCTCTCTCTTTTTCTCAACACACTTCTTGCGTGTTACGTAAAATTACGTTTTTGGCGAGCTGATGTTAGAGAGCTGGCTGGATTATAGCATGTTTAATAAAAAAATTCGACCCGTAAAATGAAACTAGAACGACCACAGTGAAGCAATTTGTTCCTCGATATCAGTAATAAGCATTCGTAATCAAATAAATTGAGATCCATTTATTTATATAAAAATAGGAAATGGCAATTCAAACTATAGATTGCAAGAACAGAAATTTTATACATGAGTTTTATACCACAGGATGAGCTGCATTCAAGATTTGCGGAGAGGTAACTATAATTCTAATAGGACCAACAAGCTCTAATGTTACCTTTTGTGGCAACTTACCCGCTTAAAAAGTGTTAATATTTTTAGGGGAGAAAGTTTTTAACCTCCAGTTAAATTTTGATTATCAGGTGGTGTAATATATTTTCTTTTTCTTTAATTTTTTTTTTCCACAATGCAAGGCAGTGTAGGAGCTCTCTAAAATTTTCTTTTAACAACATTATTATGAAGGCACTTAAGCTGCCCTGGCGGTTCAGTGGCTAAAGAAAAGTTCTATTGCAACTTGGGTTCGGGTTCTATACCCGGCTTGGGCTTGGGTGTTAACTCGTCCACCCCTTCAGAAGGGGTCACCTACTGCATGCCCCATAGTAAAATGACCAATACTTCCAGCAGTAGTGGCGAATTCCAAATCTGCAAGTGACCACCCTTGAAAAAAAATTAAAAATTAAAGCACTCAGCACTTCTGTCACTATTCATTCCAATTATTTATTTCGGTACGGCTTAAGATTAGCTCTCATGAATTTATCGTTCTCTAGAGATTTCTCCATTACATGCCTTTTCCCGTCAAAAGTTCTCTTAATGCAGACAATCGTTTTTTACGCAGAAAATATTCTGCCTAGTAAGTTCGTTACAACCGTCTCTGTAAGAGCTTCACAAAATTAACAAGCACGACGTATCGTTGTAATTAAAAGAGTAATAATGATGCGATATAAAAGGAAATTGAATATATTTTACGCTGATTGAAATTCAAAGGTATTTATGGATTAGAAAGCGATTAAAGGAAACGTAATAAACAAGTAGCCGTGGATCTCAAAATATCCTTTATCAAAAATGAAAAATAAATGATTATTTTTAAACAATTTCATTTGGTACACGGTTATTACAAGATATCGAAGCGAATTTTTTATGAATTAAATATTAACGAAATCAAGAAAGTGTTGCTGTTACAAACGAACAGGAGCTGCAATGATTTTTAAATACTTTAAAGTTTGCGTGCATTGCCGCACAGGTGGTGTAGCGGCTTAGGAACCATTAATTCGCACTTTGGGTACGGGTTAGAATCACGTCTTGGGCATGGATGTTAACTTGTCCCCCCCTTTCATAAGAGATAACGCTGGGTGCCCCCATAATAAAATGGCCACAATACCTTCGTCCAATTTTAGTGGAAAATTTCTAATCGGCAAGTGCCTGCCCGTTGAAAAAAAATAATTCTGTTGACTAATGTAAAAGCTCATAACACGAGACAGAAATACGCTAATTTAAACAATTTTGTGAGTTTCGTGTTTTTATTTATACTTCAGTTCTTAACTGAATAAATCTCAGAGCTAGGACTATGAAAATCATTTAAGCATTTTGAAAGCCAGCTCACTTTCACCTTGCAGAAAAATTGACAAAATACTTTTTGCTCTAAAGAATAAATAACAGTTAATAAACATGAACATTCCGATTTCATACTTATAATCTGAAGCATAAAAAGACAAGAAAACACCTTCAAGCATAACAAGAACTAAATTTGTCAGGGAATTCACAAGAGACGAAGCTTTTATATAATCTAAGATCACTGCATTCTATGGGCTTCTTTTTAGATGTGAGCTAGCTTCGTCAGCTTTCTTTAATCTGTTAGGGATGTTCCTTTTAAAAAGCGCCATAGGACTTTCAAGCAGTTTTAAAAGCAAATGCATGATGTTACATAATCGAAAAAATTAACAATATTTCTTCACCAGATGCACTATCGACTAATACCAGCAGTAAAGCTGTATATCTCATGCAGCTTACAGAAAAAATTCATAAGCACAAAAATTGCCTTGAAAACTGGGCCGAAGAGTTACTTGTGCACGGAAATATTGCAGAACTCCATTTGTTCAACATTTTTTCTTGAGTTATTTGTAACTCCTACAGGTTCACTGTTTGCAACAGTTCATAATACAACTAGTAAAGAAACATTCAACATTTTTTAAATATGTAGCTGAATTATTTTTTTTTTTTTTGCTGTACTTGAAAGAACAGCCTTAAAGGAAGAATATGTATGGAACTGCCTTCTCATATTCAGGCAGCAATTAATACTAGGAGGTACAAAAATTTTCAGTTGATAATTATTATTATTTTTTTTTTTTTTTTGAGTGGAAGGTTTCTGTAACGATGTCTTTTCAATAGATACTAAAGAATTTACTTGCGGAAGCATTATAAAAATGTCATTAAAGTTACACGCTCTACACGAAACCATAAATTCATTACAGTTATCGTGTGTTAAAAGTATATCGCTGAACTGCACCAGCGGAGACTCTTTTATTGCCGTTCGAATGTTTTGAAATGTTAGCGCTCTCTGTTTGAGAGGGCTATTGAATTATATTCAATATGCGTGTGACGTTAAATGTACTTGGTGCAGTTTTTTTTTTTAACTAACTAGCGACTTTAATGTACAGGGTGATTCGAAACTAGTTTTGCAAAATTTAGAAGAGGTAGATATACCAAGGCAGTTCAGAATCACATTGCAATGAGGGATCGAAAACGTCGACTTCATGTTCCAATCGCTTTAGAAGAAGTCTTCAAGTAATAGTAAACTTTCCGACCATGGTTTTTCAAAAATAATCCATTTGACCGTTTGCACTTGCTAAAAATTGTTAATTCTGAATTTTTTCTTTCATGACATGGATGAAATTGTCGGAGGAAAGCCCCCCCGACAACGTGCCCTCCGTGATTACACAAACGGAATCACAAAATTGAAAAAAATAGCGTCATTTTGACCTCTTTTGGGGTAATTAAGACCACTTGATTTCTCTTTATTCTTATACGTATAATTTTAGAAGCAATTGAGAGTACTATTAGTCTTGTTGCTCCCTTTTAATTGTTAAATTCTTTCCTTGAAGGTTCATTTTAAGTACTAACTAATATTTCAAAACTATTAGACCAACAACGAAATGGAACAGCTACAAAAAATTTTTTCGAAGGGTTTAGAAGTATACAGAGTATCTTAAAATAACTACAAAGCTCACTCATACTTTATATGTTCAAAATAATTGATAAATTTAAGTTGCAAAACTAAAGTTTAGAACAAAGTTTTAATATAACAAGACACTATTTAAAAAGTCCTCTCATTGAATTTCAAATAACATTTTTAAATTTTTACACGACTATCTTGGACAAATTCAAAGAATTAGAAAAAAAATAATGTTGAAGATCATTAAGAGGAATCCACATATCTCTAGCTTTAAAACTGAAGGAGTTATATTGAATTATATCGAGCGTTGCAACTCATTCGACTTAAGATTAGTTTGGTACACGAAATTTATTAGTCTGCATATTAATTAGAGCCAAGGAATTCTTTTACGTTCACTGCTTTTTATACGTACCTCATAGACTATTAAACTACCACAAAACAGTTAAAAGTAATGCCAATGTTAGTGCATGGAATGGTTCCTTAGTGGCTCGAGAAAATTGGATTCTTCTGCTTTGCAGAGTAACTAGATTGAGTTGATTTCTATTTTTTAAAGTAGATTGTGAGTGAGATTTTGAGGTCCACTGGAAAATATAGTAGATCCCACTTTTGAGTAGATTAAATCAATTCAAAAATGCAGTCTGCTGCATTATCTCAAAATTTCTCAAAATAATAATAATAATAATGATGATGATGATGAAAAATAAATAAATAAATAAAAATCTACTCAATCTGGTCACACTGCTGCTTTGTTCACGCATGCAAAGATTTATTAGCCTTACAAGGAACTGTTTCAAGTGAGTTTCGGGCTTATTAAATCAACACCTCCTAGATAAAGAAAGCCTAACAACTCCTACGTCACCAAGCTTTGACGTCATCATTAGGCCTACCGTTAAAAGTTTTATTTTCATAAAGTAAAACTATAAAAAGTTTCTGGTGAATTTACTCATGAATAACAATATTTTAATAATTTGAGATAAAAAATATAATTTTTTGACAAATGGCAGTTTTTAACCATGACTACTTAGATAATATGTTAGGGAAATAGATCGGAATGAATAATTTTGTATGAGAAATGTATTTCAATTTTAATTTTTTATTTTAGATATTTTCTAATATTTGTAGCATTTACCAGAAATTTTATATAGTTTTACTTTGTGAAAGTAAAACTGTGATAAAGTCAGTTCTTGAAGGCCTAATGATGACGTCAAAGTTTCAGTTGTTAGGCTTTCTGTATGTAGGAGGTGTTGATTAAATACGTTTCATGAAATGGGCACATAGTCAGGAAAGTTTTTCTCGGGATGTTTATCCAAAGGTCTTAGCTCCTTACAAAAATTATTGTGGTTACAATTAAAGTAACCCAATTCAAACCCCCCTACAACCCGTTTTTCCGATCGGATTTTGATGAAACTTGATACATGCGTTATAAGGACCATGGGGAAAAGATTTCTGCAATAAAAATTAGTTCCAGTTTCGACCACCAGATGGCGCTTTTCGAAAGTTCCTTATGTGAATTAGACAAACCGCTGAAGAGACTTGCAGTCAGAGCAGAAAAACATTCTGCGAACCTTTTTCATCGTTAATCATGCTCTTACAGAAGAAAGATCGATCTTTACTGGTAAAATTGCTGCTTCATCAGAACGGCAGCAATAGCTTAGCTGCACTGCTTGCCGCATATGGGGTGTTCCACACCAATGTCTTGCAACAACAACCACTTCATTCTGATTACGTGAATACATGGTTTCGATTTCCTACCGATTTTCTCCTCGCGCCTTTTTTTTTTTTTTTTTTTACTGCCACTCCTCAGGGTCCTAAAATGTCACGAGTACACGGCACAGTGAACTCCTTCAACAGTATGTCATTCCTCCTGTACTGTAACTGAAATGCTTCAGACCCCTGTCTTTATGCAAGATCATAGCTGCCAACTACTGCGGAATATAATCAACCACTTTTTGTAATCAGTTTATTTTTTAAGTAAATTTTCAAAGTAGCAACCAGCTCGCGAGCGTGTTACAAAACTTTCGCTGTATTTTAAGCCGAAAAATCATGTTTAGAAAAAGTGGTTAAGTATATTCCGTAGCAGTTGGCAGCTATGTGCAAGAGGGAGCAGCTCCCCACCTTCGGAACCCAGTCAAAAAAGTGGTTCATGCTAACTATGGGGAGGATCGTGTAGTACCCCGAGATTTCCATGGCATGGTATGACAATATTTTATTGCATGGAACACCTAGGCCTTGAAGGCTACATTTCCAGTTTCTTAATTACATTCCTTTTTTGTTCAAACATTAAATAAATGGGGCCTGCATGTGAGGCGTGGTCACGTCAAGAAAAACAACTTTTTTTACAATGTAAATAATAAAACAGCAATATGTACATAGATAAAAATGAGTTGTGTTGTGTGTAATTATGGCAACGCTGCACAAGGGCGATCTGCCGAGGGGGGGTGCCTTGTTAGGAGGACTTTCTAAGGGGTTCTAACGAGTATTCACGTTACATCTGGAGAAAACCTACCAAAACTCCAGGCAGTTAGATTGACAGCCGCGCGATGGGACCCGAACCAACACCTCCTACACATAGAAAGCCTAACAACTGAAACTTTGACGTCATCATTAGGCCTTCAAGTAATGACGTCATCACAGTTTTACTTTCACAAAGTAAAACTATTTAAAATTTCTGGTGGATGCTACAAATATTAGAAAATATCTTAATTAAAAAATTAAAATTAAAATACCTTTCTCATACAAAATTATTCATTCCGGTCTATTTCCTTATCATATTATCTAATTAGTCATGGTTAAAAACTGCCATTTTTCATAAAACTATATTTTTAATCTCAAATTATTAAAATATTTTTATTCATGAGTAAATTCACCAGAAACTTTGTATACTTTTATTTTGTGAAAATAAAACTTATGAGCGTAGGCCAAACGATGACGTCAAAGCTTGGTGACGTAGGAGTTGTTAGGCTTTCTTTATCTAGGAGGTGTGGCCCGAACCCGAGACCTTCACACTGCGGCCATCTACCATTTTCAGTGGCATAACCCCTGTGCTATGGTGAGGCCAGATAAAAAAATAAAATGAGATAAGAATGTGAATGATTAGTGACGAACAAATTTTAGACACAAAAAACAGTAAGTAGAATAGTAGTTGCCAAGTTCCTAGTCGGTATCTAAGAGTAAGACCACCTTGGGTCTTCTACAATTTACTTCTTCTCCGACATCGTCATCTGACAGCCCAGTCAATAGTTCGTTCGGAACATTACCGAGATGGGTGAAGAAATTTTCACCAATCTGATGGACAATTTTTCTAAATCCGAGGGATGCCGAGTTCGCGCCGAATAACAGTATTAGTCAGCTACCTGTGCCCATGCCGTTCTCGGAAGACAATTGCGTCGTTTTTTCGTGATAATATATCTAGATTGATTTTGGTGGTATATCCCCAGATTCGGCTGCTGTAAGTCGCCGCAGGAAGCGCTATGCATTCATACAATTTAACTTTATTTTGACGGCTGAATTTATTTCGGAGATTGCACCGGGCATGGCCTCCTCGTTCATCCGACTTAAATCTCTGTGATTTCTGGTCATGGTGTTTCCTAAAAGATCATGTTTATGGAGGAGGAATTAGGACTTTACCTGAGTTGAAAAACAACGTTACACACCATGTTGCCGAAAGCCCCCGAGAGTTACTTCGCGCTACCACTGAGCACTCTATAATGCGCTTTCAAGACGTAATTGATGTAAATGGTGTACACGTTGTGCACATTCTGTAATTGAATAAATTATAATGATTCAAACAGATTTTTTGCTCTTCTGTAGGTGCCAAAATTCTCCCTGGTGTTCAAAATTTGAAGTATTTTTTTTTATTGCAGAAATCTTTTCTCCGTGTTCCATATAACGTATATACCAAATTTCATAAAAATCCGACAGGCAGAACAGGTTCTAGAGGGCCTGAATAGAGTCTCTTTAATTAGAACCACCCTGTACTTATATTTTCTAAGAAACATTAAAGTTTCGGGCAGGATTTAGCATAGTTCCTGGGGTGAAACTTGTTTCAAATGTTATTTTTGTTAACGCCATATAATACCACATTTCTGCAGGTGATAAATAGCGTATTAAATTAATTATAATTTTAATCGATTGTCGAAAGATTTCCTATTTACAACTTTTCGTTATGCTAGTTTTACACACCAAACAATAAACATCGAATCGCACTAAACAAAGAATCGTTTGCACTTAAAATGAGTTTTTCAAATTAAAATATAATTTGCAGATAAAACAAGCTTATTGTACACTTTCTAAATGCAGTTAAATATTTGATAATTTGTTCATAACAATTAAATGGACAAGCATTATGATTGATCATTCTTTATTTGGGTGCTTTTATTCGCAGCAGGTTTCAACAATGAAGTTAGTAAGCTACGCAATTCTGGGGGCATGTGTCTTCATTTGCACCTTTGCCATAGATGGTAAGTATAAAACTTCTCTCACTGTTTCAGGATGAAAAGCTAACACTCAAAAGAACACTATTTTAAATTCCTCAATATTATATATTATTAATTGAAATATCGCTGTTATCTCTCTTAATGAAAAGCTTTTTTGCATACAACTAAACATTCGTGAAACATTCATGAGCTTCTTCGTTTCTCATAACGACTGCTGTACTAGAAATTTTTTTGGCATGTAAGCACTTTATATTTTAGATAATGTCCAAGAAAAATACAGTCGGAAGAAGTTTGGAATCTAAATTCGAATTCTTGAACAGTATTTGATATCTAGAGCAGTGGTTCCCAAATTTTTAGCATTGTGGCCCCTCAACAAAGGTTACACTACGATGGCGCAACCCCCCCCCCCATCGCATTCCTCAGCATACAAACAGTTCATTATTCTTCAACAGTGAACATTAAGTCGCCTTTTCTACTAAATAATGATCAGAATGAATAATTTTATATGAGAAAGATATTTTAACTTTAAAGTTTAAGGTATTTTCTAATATTTGTAGCATTCACCAGAAATTTTAAACAGTTTTACTTAGTGAAAATAAAAATGTGGTGACGTCAATTTCGTCGAACCAATGATGACGTCATTGTTTCTTTTTCGTAGAAACAATGACGAAACAACAGTTCAAACTTGGTCGTAGACTAAGTTTGAGTTGTTCCGCTTTCTACTTGTAGGAGATGTTGGTAAAGCTCTGGTTTCGGGTTCAACTCCCGGCGGTCGGGGTTCGATCCCCGGCTGGGCGTGGTTGTCATGTCCGTCCCATCATAGGGGCGAAGGCGGTCCACCTATTGGGAGCCCCCATAATAGAGAGACAAACAATTCCTGCCTGTCGTGGCCAAAGCCTTCAAGGCAGAGGCCGTCCATTAGGGAAAAAAAAAGTATAGGCGTGATGCAGTTCACATCTTTGCAACTAATTTTCATGTGACTATCCTAGGTTTAATATCATTAGCAATTCAAATGCCGAAATTTTCCTGTTTCAGATTTTCACTTCCGTTTTTAAATGAGAGTTTGATTCCTAAAAATAATAACTTCTAATGAGCCATTTCTGCCCTTTGAGTCTACTAATATGCTGCTAATTTGCTTTGGGCGCCAATTACTTCGTTTCTACATTTAGCTGTATTCTTAAAGCATGTTTAGATTTTATTTCTTTCAAATGTCATATTGGCCTGTGCATACCTAGGAGTAATTTGTTTTTGCTATTAGAGTCGCAAATTATTATTTGTTAAATTATTTTTCAAATTTTACAACTTTTCCAATCTTCAAATGTTTTCCATGAGATGCTCTAGAAATGTCCTTAAAAATTCCCTATTTGTATTTTTTGCTTTCTTTCCGGGTTTTTTTTCTGCATTAGTCATTTAAAATTCGATGTTTTTTACTACAGTCCTTTCAAATTACCCTCACGTCATCAGTCTACCTAATTGATAGTGTGAAACGAATGATATATTTTAATCTTTATATGAGTTCATGTGTACAGATTTAAATATTCTGTTCGGTCTGTTTTAAATTTTTTAAGCCACACATTTTTCTGAAAAGGTGAAAAATCTGATCTTTACTTATGCATCTTATGGTTTATCTACACTTGCATTTATACTTGCTGTTATGCTTCCTTTTAAAGAAACATTAAAATTAATTTATGGCTCAAAATGCACAAACTAGGTCATATGCACAGTTTTTTAATCGACAAAAATATATGCATATTTCTCTTTGGAGAACTTACAGTCTTCTAGCCAAAACATTTTTTTTTTCTAGTGTTACTTGAGTTGACCAAAATAATTCTATTTGAAATATGCTTTTCTTTTCATCTAACACAATTGTTTTATTGAATTATTTTATTTGCATTAGTTTAATTTTCATTTGAAATTTTCTGAAAGTATATAAAACATCCTCCGTATTCTCTCTTTGGATGCAATCTTTCGAATGATTTATTTGATTTTACGTCGCTCTGAAAGAAGTATGCAGGTGATTCTCCCAAAACACGATAAATTAAAATTGATAATTTCACATTATTTGTATCGCACTTTTTCAAAAGAAAATTCATATATTATTTATATTTTTAAAACACTAAAATATTCTTTCAGCAAGCACATAACTCCATGAACGACAATGTACAAGTTTTAAATTTACGAAGTAATGTTTATCAATAAAAAAAAAATTAAACCAAAATTTGTAATTCCTGCCAATTTTTCAAGCTCTAAGTCACTTAAATTAAATTTCTTTTTTAATAAAGTAATGAAATATTTTTGCGTTTTTTGCATTTCTTTTGCTGCAAAATGTTATCTAATGAAAAACAATTTTTTTCTTTGGCATTCTTTTCTTTGGTATTTTCTTTAGCTCTAGCCTGCCACAAATAATGCATATAGCATAGCTGCCAACTACTACGAAATTGACCCTATTTTTTTAAACAGCAATTTTCGGCTTAAAAAACAGCAAAATTTTTGTACTACACAGAGAGCTTGTTGCTGTTTGGAAAAAATACTAAAAAAATATACTGTTCACAAAAAGTGGTTAGTTATATTCCGTAATAGTTGGCAGCTATGCATATGATGTCAGAAATGACCAGGACACTTACTGAAATGAAAAATAAATTTTTGGCGCTAAAATTGTAAAGTGTAAGTCATGAATACCCTATAAGTTATGTTTTTTTTTATAAAACGTCTTTATTCAGATTTATGAAAAACTTGTAAAAAAGAGATTTAAAAAAATCATGAAAATTAGCAGGGACTAGTTTTGTGAGAATCACCCATATATACTGTGTAATACAAACTAATCACGCAATTCTTTTTCAGACCAAGTCAAAAAGGCAAATGACTATATTGATATGTTCATCGAAAGGGCTACAAACGAATCTGGTGGTTTCATTGACCCACTGCCTTTGGAAGAAATAGGCAAGAGCTTTGAACGGGAGATTGCCTTTATTAAAGTTAAGGGAGAAGCTAAACTTCACGATGGCAAAATAATAGGACTTTCTACAATTAGAAGAAAAGGAAACGCAGTTGTCATCGACCTTGACGATCTTCTAATCATTTCGTGCCAGTTGACTTTCAAGAAAATAAGTGCAGTCTACAGAGGATCTCTTCTCGTCAATGACAACGGACCAGAAATCACACTGAATGCCAAAATAGGAAGTTCCAAAGTGTCCATGTTCATGATGGTACCTGCAGAAGGTGGAAATGCAACCCTGGCATCTTTTGGCATTAGTAACCTTCGAGATATCAGAATAAGTGTCTGGGGACTTGGACCTTGGGGTTGGGCCGCTAGCATCGTTAGCACTTTAGCACTGAATGCATTGGAAAAACCTGTTGCCAAAGCAGCATCATTAAAGCTGTATGAATATTTCCAAAAGGAAATTGAGAAGGTACCATATCCCGGAAATTCCGAGTAAATTTTGCGTATATCCTGTTGGAATATGACAGAAGGAAAACTGGACCGTTAAATTTAATCCGCTGCAGAGATGGAAAGAGAAATGTTTTACTTAGAATTTAAACTTAATGCAAAAGAAGTTCACATTTAATGTTATTGTAGTTCAAACCTTACGCAGCTAAAATGGAACTTAGCTTCAGTGTTAAGTTCCCATCATATTTAATAGCATAGAAACGTTTATTGAAAAGTATCATCCATTGAAAACCTAAATATATTCATATGTTTTGATTCATAATAAAATGTCATATTAGTAATCTGGAAAAAATGTTTGTTGTTTATTTTCTACTAAAGTGTTTTGTGCATTCAGCTAGTTTAAGTGAATTTCATGCGAATAAAATGATATGATACCATGCTCAGGAAACTCATTTTCTGATTTAACGACGATTTAACTTCTGATTGTGAAAAAAAAAGAAATCCATAATTGTCATGACATTTTAAAAAACAAAATTCAGACAAAAATAAATATTAGGGTGGGAATAAAAAAAGCTAATATTTCTCTTACAACAATCACAACAAATTGCACAATCTATTGTTAGAATGTGAGATAGAGCTGGAGGGTGGAGTTGCTTACCTTTAAAATCTTCAGCTGTTCTAATGATTAGAGAGTGTATTAATAATGGGCATAAATCTCTCCAACATAAATCATTGAAAACATCCCATTCTCACCCAGGAAAAAAAAAATCTTAAATTACCGGTACATATCAATAGTTGTGAAGTCAAAATCAATGTTCAAAAAGTGCTCGAAATGCGCAGATCTTGTTGTTTTAATTAAAGGATGGATTCACACATGGTATATCCAAATAGAAAATACTGAAAGAAGAGGAACTACCTTTCCATGATAACAAATAGCAAAGTCATCTATTTAAGATATTTACTTCTGTGAAACAAGTTGTTTCTAAGCCTACAAAAATTCAAGCCATTACAAATTTTTCCTTGGCTATACAAGTGTTGTGACTGTGCAAATGTGAATCAAAGCTTAAATCACTAAACATGCTAAATCGAGAAAATTTCGGGTCATGTTATACAAAGATAAACTTCGACGTCAAAATTCAGTTTTAAATATAGATAGAGGATAAAATAATAACTTTTAAGTTCATATAGAGTATTTTCACGTGACGTCACTGAAATTTTTTTTAGGTCAACTCGGATATTTAGGGATACGAAGCCACTTTTTCGGCCAATGACCATTTTCAAATGAACGAATGTTTGACCAAAAAAAGTTGGTTGCTAAGGTGTGAAGTAGTGATAATGACGTAAATGAAACTGCTCTATACTACATATTTTATTCAATCCGCCATTTGAATACGCGAATACATTTTAATTTGCAAACAAAATATAGTGCTTCCATTTAAATTTATCAAATAATTTTAACTAAAATATATTTTTCTTTAAACTTACGTTTGCATTCAGAGGACACGCAAGCAAATTAAGGTTGATTCCTACTTTAGCCCCCTTGCATCGCCAAGTTAAAAAATCTCCTCACATTGACGAATTTTCCAGTCATCTGTCTCTAGGAGCTGTATTGCTCCAATACAAACTGCAAGATAACGCATTCACAGAACGCTTCTAGAGAAACTCCATTCTGACATAGCTGCCAATTACTCCGGAATATAATTAAACCCTTTTTTAAAACGTGATTTTTCCGCTTAGAATACAGCAAAATTTTTTAGTCAAATGAGCAATCGGGTAGCTACTTTGAAAAAAACATTTATAAAAATATACTGTTTAGAAAAATGTGGTTGATTCTATTCCGGAGCAGTTGACGGCTGTGATTTTGATGACCCTAAATTACTAAAAACACATTAACTGCAATCAGTAATGTAAAGCAAAAGATACTGTACTTATGTAATGCTGTAAATGGTGCTGTACTTACGCATAAGCCGACATTGTTTATTCCAATTTATGACGATATTATTTCATTCCAAGTGGACTTTTTATCTTCTCACTTTATTGTTTTCTATCAAAGGGGAGGAGTAGCTCAAAAGCCAAAGTTTTTTTTTTTTTCGCTGTTTTTTTTTTCTTTCTCTTTCCCACAACAGACAGAGTGAATATTTTCACTACTTGCTGCGATCCATACGCCTTAAAATTTGAGGCAGGCTAAAAATAAAATGGAAAAGACTTTACCGATGGAATTATAGTAAAACATTAACTCAAAATGAAACTTAATCGCAAAATACCCGAACAAAAATATTTAAAATAAGGATTTATTGCAACCTTTCCGTTACATAAATATTTCTAGAAAACAAATTTCTTTTTAATAAAAATATGCCATAACAACTAATGAAACAGATTACAAACTGGCTGCCAGATTCCGTTGGTACGAAAAAGAGATCATATGGAGGAAAGACGAAAGCCGCTAAGTGACGGAACGACACGTCATACTACATTCTTTTCGCGTTGTTTAACTCTCAATACTCTGGCGTTTCGCTCAAAACAGCACATAATGCCTAGTAAAGAACATTGGCACTAATGGAAGATATTACTAACAGGATATTATTAATTATAGAACAAGTAGACCGACGGGGGAAAAATGTTGGGCCTCGAATAAATTAAAAATACACCGTATTTAGTAATGCTACACAAAACAATATAATCTAATCCACAGCAACCAGATTTCAGCCACCAGGCTTATTTCGTCGGCAACGTTAAAATAAATGAGTTAAAATCGTCTGCCATAGGTCCTATAATAAGCACAGTAAAAAAATACGACCAAGTATTAACCCATTTGTGCCTGGATATTTTTGCGACTTTCTTCGATTTTTACTGATAACAGAAATAATAGATAAATTTCTGATGTCAACTTCTTGAACAAGGGATGATTTCTTTTAAAATTATTATGCATAAAAATCGAAATATCAACATCCTACTGGGTCATGTTAAAATATTTTGTAGAGTTGAAGCTCAATACTCATGAATAAAGGCTAGCAAAAATAAATAACGTTTTCGATTAATAGCGAAAATGCCGTCCCAAAAAAGGGACGCTAGGCATAAATGGGTTAATATCTAGCGTCTGCGAATTTATATTGAGCTGAGTAAAAGCCAACAGAAGTTTTCTTAACAAAGTGCGAGCACGTGCACTGTGAAATTAAAACGTGACTTTATAAAGCAAAACTAATGACTGATCACATAAAAGATTATTTGGAATTCCGGTTGACTAGCCCTGGGCAGTTTACGAATCAGCCTGGAATTCCAAAGATCCACATCGTTTCATCGTAAATTTGCCGTACGGTTGTCACATAAAAATGAAAATCGTCATGGCAACTACGTTTGAATATTTATCGCCAACTTGGCGGAATAAGGGAGTTAAAGTTAGATTCAACCCAAATTACTCAAGATCTCTACAGCCAGAGTGCGAATCTCCTATTGGCACGTTCACATGAGAAAATGGAAAATAACACGTAAAACTGAGTATCGTAAAGTGACCAAACGTATCCGATTTTGGAGGACAGTCCCCAATTTCAGGACGTTTTTCAATTTGTCCCCAAAATGTAAAACAGGAAATGAGGACAAAATTTTCATTAAATTTATTATTTCTTCCTACATTTTTAAAAAAGTAATCACGTTCTCTTAAGTTCATGAATGTTAAGAATGTTTTAATTGAATAAATAGATGCTTATTTGAGAAATATCTTGAATTTATAAAATATCCCCAATTTTTTTTTTTTAGAATTGGCAATTTGTCCCCAATTCTTTGTTGAAAATCTGTACACCCTAGAGTTTATTGAAGAATGCGCAATGCATCATGGGAAAGCGAGGTCTTCTCTGCATTAAAGCCGGATTCATACTGGCCGTACCGCATCGCTAAGACGCCGCAATGACGTCACGTGGTGGAGCAACACGGCCCCCGCGCGGCGAGCGCCGAGGGTTTGCGCAATATCTGGCAAGAACAGATATTCCGCAGCGACCACAAAGCTACAGTCAATTACAGAAGAGCTTTTCTAGGGACGAGCGTGTGATACGCTCCGTAAAATTCGCGCTCTTCGAATATCACTCTGCTTCTGACAGAACGAGGCTGATGTTCGATTGTTTTAAAATAAATACGTTAAAATAAGTTGATTTCTCCTTAACATTAACCGACTATCTATTATAAAATAATCTTTTAAAAGCACAACAGAAGAAACGAAAGAGAAGTACGCCGAAGAACAACAAATAAAAATGTCGTGCATTCATTGGTGCATTTACTTGCGGCACCGCAAGCTCGCCGCGCGGACAGCCAACGGTCCAAAACGGCGAAACAGTACGGCATGGTTGCGGGGCGGCGCTGCAGGTATGAATTCACCTTTACCCTTCACTGGACTAGGAATCTTCCTTCCCCGCATTTTTTCCCCTACGTAGGGAAAGCGGGGTAGAAAGCAACGGAAGTTCCGGCATTTATCCCGCATTTTTGTGCATGTGAACAGGACCCTGTGTATCTCAGTAGAATTTGAAAGAATTAATTAGCCAATTTGAAGGCGCGAAGAGATCGATGAATCAAAGGTGCTTCGGTAATTACGTCGATACAGAAGAACAACTGGATATACAGTCTAAGTGGCCCCAACAATACAAATTTGCCGCTGTTGCTCTATTTAACTATTAGCAACATGGCGGTCGATCAATATATAATTCCAGAGTTGCCAGCCTTTACGGAATATTATTAACCACTATTTGTAAACATTAATTTGCGGTTCCAAATATAGCAATATTTCTGAATTCGGCTTGCGGGATAGATATTCTATTGAAAAAGAACATTAGTAAAATAGACTGTTTGCAAAAAAGTAATTAATTATATTCCGTAAAAGTTAACAACTCTGTAATTCTCATGGAATACTTTCACGGATATTATTAATTATAGAATCGAATTCATGACCCAAGTAGTAATTACCCATTAATATTGACGAACAACTGGATAGATTCCCCAACACCGAAAAAGTACAGCCGTTATTATCTCTCAATTTAACCACCCGGCAATATGGCAGTCAATCAAATCGCCAATCGCGTGCCACAGAGCCAAATAACTTCGCCAAAGCTGGCGCTGTGGGACGCAATTGGCGATTCAATCAACATTAAGGCTGTTGCTGACTTGCGGGCGACTGTCGGGACTATAGGAGTAATCAATGTATCGGAATAGACGCTTGCTGAGAAAAAAATACCGTCGCTCTTTCCATTGTGTGGGGGGCGGGGTATGTTTTCACGCGTCAGCTTTTGTCGGTGGATCCCGACTGGCCATTAAACGGTCACAAATTTCGACACAAGAATGCCCTTCTACCCCCTGTACCCACGGCACGTAAATTGGCGTGTAACATTGGAGGGGGGGGGGAGGGCAGTTTCCTATTATAGAAAATATTTTCAGATAGGTGATATCTGAATTTTCTTGAATTTTTTTAAGGGAACGGGGAGT
Organism: Cheiracanthium punctorium; assembly: GCA_038373885.1. Taxonomy (NCBI): domain Eukaryota; kingdom Metazoa; phylum Arthropoda; class Arachnida; order Araneae; family Cheiracanthiidae; genus Cheiracanthium; species Cheiracanthium punctorium. The sequence goes on from JAWZYV010012058.1 coordinate 159,758, forward strand.
TGCCCCATTTTGACCCTAGTATGTTACGCCTATGGTTTGACGGTAAATTACTAATTCAATAACGTTATTAGGCTCAATTTTATACTGCTAATCTGGAATTTTCAGCATTTTTTTAGTTTTTATTATTTAGTCCAGTGAAGTCGATAGATGAATCAAACTTTTCGTGAAAACACTAGTTCAGTTCGATGAAAATTACTAACGCCTACGACTTTTTTAGTCTGAATTTTAAGATTGTTCTCGCACAATTTTCAAAAATTTTGTTACATTTGCACGAATCAGTCATTTTGCAGGGTAGAGGATTAGGTCAATCGAGTGCTCTGCAATAATTTTTGCTCGAGTTATTTATTGGATCCTGAATTACTGATCCCTGTGAAATAACTAGTTTCAATTACACAGGGTGTTTCGAAACTCATGAGGAAAAATTTAATGGGTGGTAGAGTAAATCAAGACGGTTTAGAATCACATAGGTGTGGGGGTCGGAAGCGTTATTTTATTTAACTGTTAATAATCAATCTTGTAATCATTGTATAATCTCTACTTTAGTAATAAATCCTCTTGCTAATCAATTTTAATCAAGTACTTTTTGCGAAAGATCCATTAGTTTTTGACGAACCATTGTCAGAAAGTTCACTATTATTCCAAAATGATTATTAACAGGTGCATGAGGACGACGTTTCCGACCCCGCATTGCTATGTGATTCTTGACTCACCGTACCACCCCTTAAATTTTTTCCCATGAGTTGCGAAACACCTTGTGTATTGTTCATGCAGATTTTTTGCCTTTTCAAGCAATTCAACAAAATTAGTTATTTTGAAGGGATTGAAGATAAGTTAATCAGGTATGTTGTGAAAACTTACACTCGTATAAAAAAATCTTAGGAAAATAAGTAATCCATATGATTTTACTAGTCTTATTAAAATATGTATTTCGGAGTTACACATATTGTGTTCCGTTTCGACTGAATTAGTTTTTTTGGAGGAATGAGGGATAAGCCAGTCGTGTGTTCAACTTTAGTTTCCACTTGAGTAGTCATTTCGACGCTAAGTTACTAATGTCCGCGAAATTATTTCATGCGAATTATATATTGCTCGCCTGAAATTTCGCGTATTTTGGCGCATTTCTGCTAAATTAGTCATTTTGAAGAGGGTAGTCAAGAGCCAATCATATATTTTACGGTAACTTCCACTTGGTTTATTAATTCACTGCTAAATTACTCATTTTCTTTGCTTTCTTAGTCCCAGGCTTATAATGTTTCTCGTAATTTTGCGGATTTGGTGAATTTCGACTTTAGTCATTTTGAGGAGAAACGGGGATAGGTTCAGTGATTTAGGATAACTTTCATTCGAGTAAAAATGTTCATGTTAAATTACTAATCCTAGTAATTTTATTAGTCTCAATCATATATTGCTTGCCCGAAATTTTCCGTATTCTGTTGAATTTTCATTATCCAGCATTCGAAATAGACGTTACCGATCTTTAGATAAAGCATAGATTATTTAATGGAGGAAGTGGAAAGGATAAAATAAACGACAATTTTTATAAATCCTTTTATTCAATGCAAGCATCAGTATTATGTCTTAGGCATATAACATTAAATTAAGTAATACTTTACTCCCAAACATTATTCAAGCATTCGGTTGGAACTGTGTATTCCAGCATTTTATTTTTGAGGAATTTTTGTAGTCGACCTTCTATGGCAGTTTTTACAGCTTTTTCAAAAAATCTACCAAACGCAGTCATAAAAAGATTCAGCACTATATCTTTTATATGTCCAGATCCTTTAACTTTAACTTTTAATCCTTTTAATTCATCTATCTTGAAGTCTTTTATTTGAGCTTCTTTGCCATTGGTTTTTGGAATAAGGTCTAACTGCATATTAACGAGAGGAATATTGGCATCGACAGTCGCTGCTTTTCCAAAGTTCAAAAATTTTCTCTTGATGCTTGCTTTTATGCTAATTTCCCCAGCTGCGAGGTGTATATTGAGTTGCTTTGTCTTCCCCCGCTTGACTGCTCTTACATCGTCAACTCTGTGCAAAGTGTTCAGGCCATAAACATGTCCGTATTCAAACTCATACATCATAACAGATTTTTCATTATCCGGTAATTCGTATGGTTCTTCGAAATACTCCTTATCCAACTTGACTTTCTCTAAAACGTCGTCTATGAAGGCATTGCATACTTCGTCTGAAAATAAAATTTTGAAATTAATGAATAAATTTGTTAAGCTACAGAAGGGGGTCACTATCAACCATCGGGCAATTAGTTACAAATTTACCGGTTATCGATTACAAAAATCGATATGGATTACGATGATGATTACTTACTTTAAAATTTATCGTGAAATGATTGTGTCGTAAAACATTATCACGGCATTAAAAATATCATGCTTAGTTATTACTTAAACTCCAAACTCAGAAAAATAATAACATTTTTTTTTTATAAAAGTTCTAAATTACTATTTTTCAAGGCGATTACATTCGATTATCTGGTCTCTACACACGATCAAAGAATATATACAGCTATACTTGGTGAGTTATGTCTTCTAAGAAACCGACATGTTTTTGACATGTTAACCAAGTAGAGTATTATGTGAGGTTAGAGAAAGTTCATCCAGTAATTTGCATGCTGGCAAAGCAAATAACAGCTCATATTTTAAAATTTTAACAGTGCTGTAGAAAATTAAGAAAAAATTGTTTTTACTGTAAAATAAATTCAGAATAAAGTCATTACAGACGAAGCAAAATCAGCAGTAAAATTTTAAAAGTTGCAATAACGAATGAAATTTTCTTTAAAAAAATGGTTACGTTACTAGTTCTATATTACTTATCTCTTTTAGTGCATCTAACTCTTTACTGTACACTTTTAATGCAAAATACAGAAGAAGAAAACGAATGTTTCAGTAAAATCCGAATTTGCAACTTGAAATATGTCAATATCAACAAGTTCCAATCTCATATTAGATTATGGAAATAAAAAGAGGCTTAACATTTTGCTGCTTTTTAACAAAAAAGAGCTGTCACCATAAGCCGCGTTCGACCATAATCACAGCTGACAACTACTCCGCAACATAACTGACCTTTTGTATATTATTAACCTGCGCACTCAGTACGGTGGGAAATTTTGCTATATTAAAAGACTAAAATTCCTGTTCAAAAAATTGGTTAGTTATGTGGCAGCCACGTGTAATTGATTTTCAAAATCTGCTGTCAGTGGTATCATCTATTCAAAAGTTATTTATCAGGTAATACGAATTGATGTATGGGCATCTTGAAAACATCCATGGCTGACGAGAAAGACAGGCTGCGGTGCTGGCATTTTTGTCAAACCCTTTTGCAGACAAAGAGTCATGTGACCTAGGGGGGTGTGGCCATCTTAGTCCGAGATAGCCACATGGCTCTTAGAGGCCAAAAGGGTGTAACCAAAATGTCAGCCACGGAAAAAACCCTGATTCCGTAATAATAATCAATGTTGATGATAGTTAATGTTGAAATGTTTAATATGAATCAGTTCACCGTGCCCCGCTATCCTCCCTTCTAAAATATTCAAACGCAATCGAGGGGTAGATAAGAACGGTTGAATACTCTTTATCTTTCTATATGTACATATTGCATACATATTGCTTTTTTAGGGGGCTTTTTCATTTTTTTTTTCCTTAACTTTAAAATTTTCAATGCAAAGCGTAATTTTTTAAGAAAAACACATTTAAAAACTGGTGTTTAAAGATAAGATTAATTAAAAACTCTAAGTTAAACAAAAAGTATACTGGAGTACAACCGTTTCAAGTGGTTCGAAAGGTCCTCTAACCTTCCTTAGCTGTAAAAAAAAAAAAAAAAAAGCTCCACCATTCACTCAGTCGGGAAGAATAGACCCGAAAGTCAGTTCTTAGAGTCGTTCTGCTCTCACCTATGTGAATAGCAAAGCTTTTTTGCAACTCAGGATGGGTGGACCTTTTGCAACACTCGAAATTATGGTACTGGGGTATATTTTTTTATTTATGTGTGTTACTTTAAAAAGTTTTTAGTTAATCTTTATCTTTTAATTTGCAAAATTGATTTCGGAAATCTCTTAAAAGTACTAAAGGCATAAAATTTCTTTCTTAAAAATTCAAAAGTAAAAGCAGATACCAAAAGTCATTTTTACTTTCCTATCTACGCTTGGGTTTGGTATTTTTTTTTCCATTAATGAAGTTATAACTGATGTATTACTTGTTAAACTATAAATACAAACAATTATGTTCTTATTAATTTCTTAAAAGTCAAAGCTTTCAAGAATCCAAAGCGCAACCCGAACAATCTCTAGAATCTTTTTACCATTTTAATGTAATGAGACTGCAGCTTGAAAATTTAGATACTGCTTTCCTATGAGTTTTGTATTTCACACTATGTGATTTTGCAAAAAGATAAAGTAATAAAAATTTTCATTCTTCAATCTTTTATCCGTTTTCTTGCTCATTTTCTGCCTTCTCTATTCTCCTCAATCTGTCTTGCACTTTCTCTCTCTTAACACTGTCAACATTTCATGTCTCTTAGCTTTCTTTTTTATACTGAATGTACTAACACTATTCACATGGGTTTGGTTTGTGTTTTACTTTTACAGGAAAGAACGTTTTTATCTCCCGAAACATATAACAAAAAACAGTATTTTCGATGTTCATATGGTAATAATATTACTTAGGCCTGCATAACTTACACTTAATTTAGAAACAATATTTTTTCATGATAACCCATATCATTCAACAACTAAAACTGTACTGGTCAATTTACTTATAGACTTTATGGTATAGTGCAATGCATATGAACAGATACTTAAATTTAAGCACAAGTTAGTCAACAGACAATGTTTAAAGAAATGTTACCTCAAAAAAAGATTACTTGTAGATTTTAGATCCGTCAGTCAGCAAATTCCGTTTCAGATGTTATTGTTTATCCAACTAAATCATTCATTTACTTAGTAACTGAAGTTTATCAAATTATCCACGCAAAAGATTCTTGAGCAAATTTTAAAATCAATCTCCTTCAGCGAAAGTTTGTTAAATAATTCTTTGGTAAAAAATGACTTAAATTACTCTACTCGAATAGCAGCTATTATAAGTTATAAATGGAGAAAGAGTCTGGAATATTTTTGTAAATTTCTTTGAGCCGGAAATGGAATACGTGTGAATGGAAGGGTGGAGATATTGTGAGTGAGTGCTAATTTGTGATATTATTTTCTATAATCATCGTCTTCTTTTTTTAAATGTAACGTATTTATGAATGTGCGCTCAACATACCATACAGTAAATTTTGACATCTGGAACGGTTCCTGTTGTCAGCTGACGAAAATGCTTCATTGTCAAAACATAATGCGCTAAAATGCAATACTATAGCATTAAATTTAGTACATTTTCAATTTTTATATTTCAAAAGTTACTATACATACTTGCTAGAGAACATATGAAGACATTGCTTAGTACAAGCCACACCACAAACGGGGTATTACGTTTAGGGACCCTGAAATCAGAAAACAGCTATAATGAATACCACGTTTTAATTAGGTTCAATATTTTCATGCACACATCAAAAATGTTTAATGACTTATGTTTGTACATTTGCCTGCCTGTGCTTTAACTTCTGTGGATCTACTTGGATTTTATCTGGAATTTTACTGGACAATTGACCGTTATGAAACCTAAAAAAAAATTATCTGCCTAGTATTTATAGCTAGTGTACATATGATTACCCAAGAGAATTCCTAAAAAGGATTCCCTAATAAATTTTATTTAAAAATATATATGTTAATAACATTCAATTTCAAGCAAAGTTTAAAACTTAAGTTCCGAGTACATGAGAATGCAGATATCATTTATAATATTATATGATCAGAAAAATGAACTCAAAAGCCTTAAGTTCGGTTAGATGCGCATACTTTCCACATTTCTCTGAAGAACATTTCCGGGTTGTTAAGGATAGTGATCACCTTTAAATCTTTCTAAGTATCTTTAATCAAAAAACTTAGACACTTTTGGGTTGAAATTAAAGCACTCGTGTTAAAGATTTGATTAAAAAAATATCAAATATATGACATAATGCATCCAAGTCCTTCACTAGTATTTTTATTCATTTATTTACTTATTTTATTTTATTTTTATTTATTTATTTTTTTTTTTTTTGTATTTATATTTTTTATTTTTACGCATTTATTTTTATGTATTTATTTATTTATTTAAGGGGGAGGGGTGTGTCTTAAATTACCAAGTCAAATCTCGAATTCATCCAATTTATTTACGAGCAAAAATAACAGTTTTTGTTAACAGTACATTTATGTGCTTGTAACGAATTAAAAATGAATTCCTTTGATTTTACTTTTAGCTTATTTCTTTTGTGTGTGTGAAAAATGCAATTAATAAAATGCAGTTTATATTAGAAAATTCAGAAACCCCTTATCTGATCCTATTGATGGAGTCGACGTTGTAAGTACATTAGCCATTCTAATATTAAAAGTGAAAATCAGATTTTCATCTAATCCCATAGAAGACAATAAAAATTTGTCAATGCTAGAAAGCTGCAACGCTAACTATGAGCTGTAACCTTATCAAATTTTATTTTTTTCCAAATTCTAGACCTGGTGAACGTGTCTTCAAAGTAATTTGGAATTATTCTTTCAAATGTTTAAGAAAAAAAAATAATATGAATAGATACATTAACAAATGTCATAGTTCGCACACACACGCACGCACTCACAAAAAAAAAAGTGTTCAAATAGTCTCTTCTATTGAAACTACCATGGTATATATTAATGTAGCATTACTTATCGTTCAGTTAATTCAGTTAATTGAAAAGCGCTCTTTGAAATATGATGAATACAACAGACACTTTTAATTTAATGTACTTGAAATATTTATTAAGACGGCAAATGTGCTTTAATTCATATTATCGTAACAAATTTTATATTTTTAAAATTCATAATCTTATGTCGCCATTACATAACAAAAAATAATTATGCAAGTGTCTAAATGTACAATTCGTGCGTAAACTGAAATGCTTAACTTAAATATTTATACCTCGCATAATTCAGCAGACTTTATTTATTTTAATATGGTGAAAAATGTCAAACTGTGTAACTTTCAGGAGCTATTTATAATTGCGAGTTTTCTGACATAAATTTTGTGGCAGAGTTTATCAATCTCTCACAATTTTTAATTTATGACATCACGTTTTTGACTGCAGTAAAAGGTATCCCAGTTTGTTCAGTTAGTTCTTTAAGAATAACTTTATAATTTACGACGACTTAAAAAATTTTTTTATATAGGACCGTTATGGAGGAATTTAATCCTACGTTAAAAAAAGACTTAAGCGAAATAAGACTAATTCTGAAATCTAAACCACAGACTTTGTTTACTGGTAAATTGTTATCGCTCAAAAGTTACAACACATTGAAAAAGGATAGCCGCATATATTACCAACATGTAGCAGTTCACTAATTATTAGGTTGAAGAGGTTGTTAGATCTCACAACTGTCTTTACTTGACTTAAAACTTTTTGCTTTTTACCAGTTCATTTGATAAATATTCATTTTAAACAAACAGTGCAAGATATTTTGCATCAAACTGCGAAGATTTTAAACACAAAAATAATCTTAATTTATCAGATATGATGCGATAAAATGTGGTAAAATGGGTCTTTCTTGGGTAAAAATATTCTTAATAAAGCAAAGTATGACAGTATGACAACAAGTACTAAAATATATTAGCAAGATTAATTAATAAAAAACTGGTGTTGGAAGGTAAAAATAATTAAAAACTTTGTAAAAGAACACATAAAAGAGTACATATTATATGAAACGACCTTTTTATGTATGCTATTTAACAAAGTTCTTAATTATTTTTACTAAAACGCATTACTGTGAGATTTTCTCCCCAATGGACGGGCAGTTGCTCATCAAGCATTTTGCCACTACTAAGGCCCAAATTACTGGCCAATTTATTATGGGAGCTCCCAGTGAGCGGCCAGCGTTAACCCCCTATGAAGGGACGGAGAAGTTAACATCCATGCCCAAGCTAGGATTCGAACCCGGGACTCGATGCATGACAGATTGGTTCTTAGGCAACTACACCACCTGGATGAGTTGTCAGGTATATATTGATATGTAATTCGTACCTTAACTGCATTTTTATAAATTTATTAAATATCAAGGATATGACTCTGCTAAACATGTGAAGAATCTATCAAAACAACTATGAAATGATATTATCAACATAATTCCTTGTTAAATACTTTACTGAATTTTTTAAGAATGCATTTGTCTAGTTCACAAGTTTATTACAATATATATAAATTATCTAACAATTTTTTAAATATTTTTTTTATTTAATTCCGCTTGATATCTTGTATTTCAGCCAGAACATATGCTTTGTAAATACAGTATAAATAAATACAAAATTTTAACATTTTCTTTTGATATAAATGGATTCGAAAAAAACTTACATTTTACTATAGCTGCCGATGCAATGCTCTATTTATTATTGGTTTAAATTCCTATTTGTAGATTAAATGTAATTTTTCCGTAAACATCGAGCAGATTAATATGTCGTCAAGAAATGTCAAACACCAGATGACTGATTTCTCATATAGGGATAAAAGGATGTTCCAGATAAATATTGCCACTATATAGATAACTTTTGCACGTAGCGGCACATATTTTTTATTTCTCAGTAGTCTATGATAAAACAATTATAACATTTAGCGATTCGTTATAACTTTTTTATCAATTTTTCCCATTCATTAATTAAAATGTTAATGGGAAAATCTTCAAATACCTCCATATTCTGTCAAACATTAACAAATTTTACAACATTTTCATGTAATTATGAACTAGCTAGACTGATGCTAGAAATGATGCTAGAATTTGTTAGCGATTTTGATTGATTAGCGATCCAAAGAAGAAGGAGTGAAGATTCCTTTTCAGTTCAATGCAGTGTGCGTATAGGGATCGTGATTGATGTATGTTATCGAGTTCACTGATCCCATATCGTGCCTGAACAGAAAGACAGGCTGCGGTACTGACATTTTGGTCACACACTTTTGTCCTCGAAAAGCCATGTGACCTGGGAGTGTGGCCATCTTACTGTGGCTATCTGGGAATAAGATGATTACACCCCCCAGGTCACATGACTCTTAGAGAATAAAAGTGTGTGACGAAATGTCAGCACCGCAGCCTGTCTTTCTCGTCAGCCACGATCCATACCTGGTGACATAATAGGATTTTACGTGATCGTAATGCTATGAGCTCATGTTTGGAGTTTTTGAGAAGCACTGGCATAATAAGGCTTTAGCAATTTTAGAAGGCTCTATCTCATTCTTTTGCGATAGAATTTCTATTTTTTTAAGGGGGTGGGGGAGACATAAATATCTCTTGGGTTGACTTGGCCCACCCTAGCCCCCATTCAGTTACGCATGTGGGAGTGATAGTACCAGTCTGACACCGTGAACTCGAGTGTAGTACTCAGAAGTCGTTTTCAGGAGTGGAGAAGCGAAATGATTTTTATTGAAGTCGCAGAAAGTCGTTTAAACGATTTCATTCGAATGCGCTCCAGTAAAATATTTATTAATATCAGGTTGTAACGAAAGTTTTCCGCCAGATTTGCTTGAGTCAGCTCACGCGGTACCCAGCTATTGACCTTATATGTCAAGTTTATACGATGCTTAGCGCGACTAATGGACATGGCACTAAAGTCTAACTCTTTTAACTAGCTCTCGTGGATGAATATTTTATCTTCTTCCACAAATTCTCGTAGGTGGGCCTCATCAGCATCAGTAGTCTGGTCAGAGCGCTCTGCTTCTTTAATATCCTAGTCCTCGTTTTTGAACTTTCGGTACCAAATCTTCACAGTGTCATATGATACAACAGTAGTACCTTAAGCTGTACACATGATTCAGTGTCATTCTCTAGCTGACTTTTTGCGACAGAACTGAGAGTAAAGGATGGATCAATCTGGTAGCGTGGTAGCTCCATTTCAGACACCTTATACTTAATCATAACGATATTGTTTTACGGATTTCACAACACAGAGCTGTAAAACAAGTCTTTTCTTTCAAATAACAAAAATCGTTTTACAAAATATTGGCAAAGACACCAACGCGAACTGCTTGTGCTGGCAATACTTGGAGTGGCGGAAAACTTTCGTTACAACCTAATATCATGTATTGTCCACTGCACAACTGTTTTTAAATTTTAAATAGGCTTTAACTTTTTTGATTCTATTTCAGCTCAATAGATGGTGTCACTCCTTCTACAAGCAGCTCTTCGACTTCTCGACTAGAGTTGTCAGGTGAATAGTAGCCGTGACTGACGAGAAAGACAGGCTGCGGTGCTGACATTTTGATCACAGCCTTTTGCTCTCTCAGAGCCATGTGATTAAGAGGGTGTCGGAATCATACTGTGGCTATCTTGGAGTAAGGGGCCATTTATTAATTACATAAGGGTCCCGAGGGGAGGGGGTTCTCAAAATCGTTGCATGTTTTTATCTCGGGTGGGGAATGTGTAAAAGCCATTCTTGCATAATATTTCATAAGTCGAAATGTGCGATTTCTAACATAGAATGATCGATATTTGAGAGCTAAGCGTTGGGGAAAACAACTCTGAGATCTATTTTTTCTTTTTTAATGTTCAATTTTAATTATACATATTATTATTTTGAAAATTTTATTGCACATTAAGTTTTCAAAATCTTTAATGTGTCTGTTTTTACACATTTTGAAGCTTATAAATAAAAATTATACTACGATCTATTCGTACACTAATCTCATTTTAATTATTTGAAAAAAACTTTCCTTTTATGGCAATACTAGCAATGAATGATTAGTCACAATTGTATATCAATTTACTCAAACAAACATCATTTCACAACTACGAAAAATCCGCGGAATTTCTATGCTCTTCCAAAAATGGCGGCTTCAGCTTCACTCCTTTTGAACCTCTGTATCCACTTTTCGCCAAAGGCTTGAAAAATTTAGCCAAACATTTCTAAAACAAAAAACCAGTACTTTAATGCTAAACATGCCTCTTAGGCACTAAATAATTATGTTAATAGACACCAAAGAGCCATTACATTATGACCACCCACACATTTTTCAATGAACTCGTCTGGATGATATGGAGAGCTCGTAATTAAGCGGGAATTGTATTTAACTGTTGATGTAGCAAGTAAGGAGTCATTCTTGCAAATAAGTTGCAAATGAGTAATGGTTAAAGCTGTAGATCTAACCGAATTGGATAGAGGACAAATTGTAATGGCCCGAGCCTCGGAACGAGTATCTTCGAAACTGCACGATGGGTCGGTTGTTCACGATCTGCCATTGTTAGTACTTATGAAAAGTGGATTAATGACGGTGAAACCAAGATGCCAACAAGTTGGGTGTCTACGCATCATCCAAAAAAAAAAAGAGAGAACGAAGTCTGTCCCGCCTATTACAGCAAAATCGGTGGTAGACAGTGGCTCAGCTGATAGCCCAATGCAATGCAGGTCCAAGTACAAGTGTTTCGGAATACACAATTCAGCGGATACTGCTGAATATGGGACTGCGAAGCAGATCCCCTCGTGCGTGTCTGCTAACCAAGCGTCACTGTCAACTACGCCTGCAGTGGGCACAGGAACAATAGAGACCGGACCACGGATATGTAGAAGAGTTGCCTGGTAGGGTGAATCCCGATTTCGCCTTCATCACGTCGATGGTCGTGTCAGGATACACCGTCTTCTAGGAGAACAGTTGCTCCCCTCTCCCCGGCAGCCCAAAGCTCAAACTCTACCCTGGTTCCAATATCTCGGCTTTGTGTGGATGCTGCTTAAATGTTTGTTACAACCTGTCTCCAGTATCTACAAAGAACTCGTGGCATCCATGCCCGGGCGATTTGCAGATGTTTTGAAGGTCAAAGGAGGAGCAACGCGTTATTGAGCAGATCAGGGATGGGCAAACTACGGCCCGCAGGCCAAATCCGGCCCGCCGGATGGTTTTATCCGGCCCAAGGATAGAATTTTAATTTGCCGGTTCGACGGAAATTAAAAGAAAACATATATTTATATATAATATATACATCCCCTTTTCTACTTTGTTAAAATATTATTTTTTTTCTTCCCTTTTTTCAAAGGATTGATGATCTTTTTACTTCGTTCTACAAAACATAAATCAACGGAAATAGCAAGCACAGAGAGCTTTTAATCGGTAAAAGACAAAAGGCCGACAAAATTTTTTCAAGGTAAATACTATCCAAGAAGCAGCTACACAAGCAAGTTACATTGTAGCATATAATATTGCTAAAAATAATAAAGCTCTCAGTGATGAGTTCGTTAAACAATGCATGCTCCAAGTTTGTGATGCTTTACGTCCAGACAAGAAAAATAATTTTCGGACTGCATGCTTGTCTCGAAAAACGGTGACTTCTAGAATCGAAGCCATCGATAAAAATTTGACATCACAATTATAGAGTCAAAGATTGGCCAGTTTAAATTTTGCTCCATAGCTATGGATGAATGCACTGATATAAATGATACTGCTCAATTAGCATTATTTATAAAAGGCAGGGGCGCACATAGGAATTTTGGCTGGGGGGGGGGGGGTCCAACTTTTAGCGATGTTCCATATTGTCAAAAATTAGTGATGAAAGAGCTTGTTTTCATTAGATGGAATTCATCAAAACTCGTCCCATCCAGTTCCCTAAGAATACACTACACAGTATAATAGAAAGCAAAATAATAGTTATTCAGTTTTGAAAACAAGATGGTGTTTTATGTTCGCTTTCAGTTCGTTTTTGAAAGTTGAGGTAAACGAGAAAAAAATTTCTTTTTTTATTTATTAGAACTGAAACTATTGCTGCCTTTTTTTGGAATTATTTTATTTACTATAGATATAGGATAATAATCAATCGAAAAAAATATCAAATCCGATGGGGGGGGTAAGGACCCCTGGAACACCCCCCCCTTGTGTGTGTCACTGATAAAAGGTGTTGGTGAGGACTTTGAAATTACCAAGGAACTGGTGCGCATGCGTTCTTTAAAGGGAACTACAACGGAATGTGATATTTTTCGTGAATTTCAGGAAAGACTTTTAACTTTGAAAGTGCCTATAACAATATATTCTGTAATGTGCAAAACTTTAGGACGAAGTGGAAAAATTAGCAATTAGATAATTTTTAAAGCTTTTGTTAATTTTCTCATAACCTCACAATTCTGAGGATGTTGTGGTATGATTTTTCATCAATTTTATACATTGCTGCGCTGCGCCACGCTGCACTAAAAAGCATCTCGTCCTAAAGTTTTGTTACCATTGTACAGGGTGAATCTAAATTCTTGGGCAAAACTTTAAGGGGTGATAGGGCACATAATAAGGAATCAGAATCACATAGCAATGTGGGGTCGAAAACACAGTTTTCACTTACCCGATAATAATCACTTTCTGAAAAGTATCAAAACGTTCGTCTAAATTCTTAACCAAGTTTCATAAACAATAGGCTCGGCTCCAAAAATTTCATCCATGAAATAAAATAGAATTTTTAAACCATGAATGTTAGTCTTCTGTTTTCGGAGAAAAATTCATTAATTTCTGACTAACAAGGGTCGGAAAGCGCACAGTTGTTTCAGCACTTTTTCCAAAGTGATTATTAACAGCTACATGAACACGCTTAAACGAAAAGAGCGAAAAAAAAAGGTACATTGCGGAGAGATCCGTTTCCATGGAAACCTACCGGTGTTTCCGCGAAAGTGCTCTTTGAGTAGTCTTTTTTCGGAGAACTCCTCTCCCCGCTTCCTCTTTTTTCCGAGAATTTCCGTCCTCGCTTATTGTTATATTCCGCTCCGCTCTTGTGATCGAAAAAAAACGCTCATAAAGGAGAAGCTCACTTTTGAAAACTGGCCCAAAAATCGTTCCGACTGATCGAATTTCGCTCGTTTGGTTTAAGCGTGAAGACGATGTTGCCGTCCCCAAATTGCTATGTGATCCTGATTCCTTATTATGTGCCCTATCACCTCTTAAAGTTTCGACCAAGCGTTTAGATTCACCCTGTATGTCTGTGTATCTGGCAAATAATACATTTATTTAAGCTTCTTCTTTAGCACTTCCTTTTTAACAAGTTAAAATGTGCCTGCCCTTCCGTGATCTAACTGCCGTAAATATCCATCGACTACTGCGAAATTTATATATCTAATTTCTGTATAATCTTCCATGTCCTCTTTTGAAAATAGTGAATATAGTTCTTTTACAGGGGCACCCAGAAAGTTCTAATACATTAACATAGCGGACAGCAACTCCGGAATACAATTAAACACCTTCCTTAAACATCGTAGTTTGTAAAATATTTTTTTCAAAACAATAACCACGCCATCCGCCAAATTCAAAGGCTCTGCTGTAGTCTTGCACAAAATCTTTTGTGATATAGTTACTGTTCACAAAAAGTGGTTAATGATATTCCGGAATTGTTGGCAGCTATGCGTTAAGATCTGTGTGCAATTATTGTTTAAAGTATATTTTAGAGGCGTCATTAATTTCGAATAAAATAAAATTAATATAAGGTTTACCAAATAATGCTCTTCATCAAAAACAATATATGTACCTGTACCGTACGGCTTATGGCAGTTTAAAGACAATTATTCATTTCAAACACAATACAATAAGTATATAAACACTGATGAAAACTTGCTTTTCACAGAAAAGAGTGGACAGAACATTCTCAGCTCTTTTACAGGATCTCGCAAAATTAAATGAATAATAATACAGATTTCAGAGATTATTAAATTTTATTATAAAAGTATCTTTGTAAGGCAAGATTAATTGCGAAAATTTACATAAAATACTTTTATATTAACATAAAGTGGAAAAGAGTTTTATAATCTATGCTAACTGCGTGATTTGCCTATCTTATTTATATTTAATATCCTCTCTTGATTCAGAGTTTACAATTTTGATCTTTTATTTTTAAGCCAAAATATCAATTTTGCCTTTGCGATGTGAAAAATGTAAGAGTTTTGTTGAATGTTGTTCAATGTAACACTTTTCAATCCCATAATATTTCATAATTTGAAAAGAAAAAAATTAGCTTTTCTGAGTGGAAATTGCAAAACTTTTTGTGAATGACCCAAAGTCTCTGAGTCTCCTTTTATGAGCCACTGTTCTCGAAAGTTCTTTGATGACTTCCTATCGGGTTCAGGGAGTGTCAGCCATGAAGATTCAGGCATTTTTTCATATCAGTTGATGACCTTTAAGATACCTCTTCGAGAAGTGTTTTTGCTATGACTACATATTACTTCCATTTCTATCGCATTACCGTAATTTCCGGCTTATAACCCGCAGCGATAGATAATCCGCAGGCGCCTTTTTTCAAGTAGAAAAAAAATATTTCTTTAGATAATCCGCAGTGGTAGATTATCCGCGGATAGAATGGCGATGCTTTGACTGAAATTGGTAATTATTTTCTATGTATAGTAAAACCACGGTATTAATATTAGAATCGGCTTACTGTAAAACATTTCCTACTAAAAATCTATTATTATGAATGAGAATTATCAAACATACTTTGACGGTCATTTTTCGATTTAAATCACAATTGATACACAATTTTTAAGCTAGGCATTCTACCTGTAAGCTCTAAGAACTGTATTATAAAATTAATCAAAATAAGAAAGCGAACATTTCTTTCGGAACAAACAAAACAAAATGTATGGTAGAATGCAGAATACTTATCGCATATTTTGTAACATCGTAATTATTACCCTCAAAGGTCCCTGTTTTTTCCCCATCTTCAAGAAATCTACTAAATATACTGGAAAGAAAGAAATGAACTTTTATTTTATTTTTATAAATAAAGTTTTTTATTGTAAAATCTGAAGGCTTTAGGAAAATTTCAGTAGATAGTACGCAGCGATGCATAATACGCACTGGATAATTTTTCATCTTTTTTAGTAGATAATCCGCGGATTATAAGCCGGAAATTACGGTACTATTAAGAATACAGTATAACATCGCAATACTAATATGCAAAATATCGAGATTTCGATATTTTTCAATATCGACTTTTGTTGTGTTGAGGCAAAGCTACGTAAGGGCTATATGCTAGGCGGGGTGCCTTAGTCGGAGGACATTTTATGAGGTTCTAACGCGTATTCACGTTATATCTGGAGAAAACCGACTAAAAATCCAGACCGTTAGATGTGCTCCCTGCAGTAGGCCAGAACGCTGGACTTTCACGCTATACCCGTCCACCATGTTCAGTGTCTTATACACTCGGCCAGGGTGTGGCCGTTTCAATATCGTAAATAGAACAATGTAGCTGATTTTAAAATCAACATGTATCGTGATTTTTTTTTGTCAGTCAGACTGAAATTCAGTTTTTTATATCAATTTTAATAAAGCATCACATGCTTTGAAACTTAATCACTATATAAAACCCTACGTATGTGTGTTATTATTTCCTGAAAAGCTGTGACTTAAGTGATTTTTGAAAAGACCAATTCAATTATTATTTATTTATTTATTTTCAAGTATACGGCGCCTTGCAATACAGTATAGTAAATATAGTAGTATAGAGTCGTAATATAGTCGGAAGGAAGGATGTCTTGTAGAGCATTGCAAGAAAAAAGATGCTCCCCTATCATTGAAATAGAAGTTTTAAAAAACACAATTTGGAGAGTCAAGAAGATCAAATCTAAAAAGCTGGGTCTGACTAATAATCATCCCCTGCTTCAAATGTGAGACATACCAACGGCTCTTGAAAAATTGGCGCATATCTGTCTATTCAAAAAAGGAAAGACAAGTTTTACGTAGTTGTGCCATCACTGTAATGATAAAAGGTGGCTTTATGGAAGCTTTCTCTAGCAGTCTGCTTAATATTTCTAAAAAGAATAAGTGAGTCACATTGGTCCAGTTTAATTATGCCTTGAAGTTTAATCTATGTACATAATGCAGTCAAACCTCGCTAAGAAAAAGTCGAACGGTAGCAAAAATCTTCATCGAAATTCGTGTTTACCGATAAAATAGCAAAAGGCAGTGCGTGATTGCAGAACTTTCCGTCCAATTAAGAGAAACTTCGTGTTAAGCATTTTCGTCTTAACGGAATTCGACTGTATGCAGAACAGGTAATGGCATTTTATGTATACATTCATTTATTGGTGAGCACAGTATATACTTGTAGGGGAATTTTCACGTTAGCAAACTGATCTGTATGGAAAAATTTGTCTCATCAACTGAGAATTCATTGTAAATACTACTGCCACCCACTCATACTTTTGAAGTTTTTTTTTTCATTGCGGAATGCATAATAAAGTATATTGTAAGTTTATATTTCAGTGATATATTTTTATATTACCTTTCTAGATGGGTAACCAGTCATTGCATACGAGGAGAAGGTTCATTTCTGTGTTAACGGAATTTAAAGAAATCCATTTGGAGCATCCTCTTTGACATAAAATTTAGAACACGTCTGTGAATTTTATAAAGTATTTTACCTGTGACTATTGTTTGTACGCATTTTTGTAAGAATAAACCGTATAATACTGGGAATATCAGCAACAGATATTGAAATTAGAAGTTTTATCGAATGATTTTTATGGAAAACTTATGCAGTTTTAGCCAAATTTCCCCAAACTCAAAAATTTGGCAAATTAATTGAACAAATGGCAAATATTACTCTAAAAATTTTATTTAAACTCCTGGTGTTTAAATACATCACCTTGGTCATTATTTGCTCATGGTTCATGCTTATTGGCTCATTGAAGTTTGTTGTCAGTTCTTAAAATGTAATATTTAGAGGGATTTTGCTGGAAGTATTAGCTCTACTATCTTATATACGAACATGGAGTTACAGACCGATTCTACAAGTGTATCCTTAAAGCTTATAAATCGTTAGGATTTTATTCTTAACAAAAAAAAAGTATGTAGGAATATCCATCTGTGATAAACTTCCCCAGAGTTAAATTCAGTTTAAATAAATTTAAGGGGACTAGGCACCTCTCAAATGTCGAAAATCGATAAAGACATCGACTTTAAATTTTTTGCTTAAAATATAGTTTGGCATATCTACTATAACTGAGCGAAATTTTAAAACAATCTGATCAATATGAATATTGTAAAAATGCTTTTAAACATTTTAACTGCATTGATGACCTTTTAAATGCGGATCCTTTAAACTAAGTTTTATCAGTTCTAATTTTTTAACAAAATCACAGTATTTAAAGTGTTAAAACTTCAAGATATATTCAAAAATGGACATGAATTTTTTTCGTGTGTTCAATATGATTAGCTTAATAGAATTGAGATTAATAGAATGTATTTTTTTAGAGCTTGAGAAGACAAAATATCAAAAATAAAAAAAGTAACAGCCATCATGCTTTTTCTACGTTTTCCATGAATGCAAACCTTTTTTTTCTCTCAAACAAATTCATCAATAGCAAAACCCATCCCTAAAGTTGTAAAACATACTATTATAATTATAATACAAATTTTTGTTATGGAAGAATTGATAAATAAAGGAGAGAAAGAGAAGAAAAATTTCTAAAATTCTTGATTTTTTAAATAGAATTTAAATTTTAAAACTATCTATTAAATTGTTTCTTTTTCGAGTGAAATTAATTTAATTTAATAATAATCTTTAACGGAATGTACATGAGATAAGTAAAAATCCTTAAATAAAAAAATTTCGTCAAAAGTTTCCGAGTCCCCTTAAGTCATGTGTCACACATGCGAAATATACGGATTAAAAAGAAAAAATTAAATATACATTTTTTTAATAGTCAAGGGTTCTTTTTTTTATTCTTTATTGAAACACAAGCATTATATTATATAAAGCAACACTTGCTTTTCAGTTTGAACCTGAGTTCAAACAACTTTCTGGAATTACATAATCTTTTATCTTTTTCGCCATAAATTGTTTCAGCCTTACTTCGATTGCATGTCTAATTAAACCCTTAAAAACTTTTCCAACAACTTCTATGTACTTATTTAAGAAAAAGTTAAGAGGTCCTAAACCAGAAACTTTAACTTCTGAACCCTTAACATCTTCGATTTTGAAATTTTGAATCTTGGGGTTAGTACCATTGGTTGGGACCATGTCCAATTTCATATTCACGTATTTTATGACTGCTGAAACTGTTAACTGAGGTCCGTGACCCATGAGTTTCACTTTTCCACTGCATTTCATGCTCAGCTCTCCAGCTCCTAACCAAAGTTTCAAATGGGTTTTTGTCTTCTTGTCTACAACAACTTCCCCGTCTCTGTGTAACGTAGCAAGGCCGTAGATGTGTCCGTCGTACAGTCTCGCTTCGCCTGTATAATTTACAAAAATCACTTTCTTGCTAACTTCAACGGATTTTTCAGGTATTTCATACGGATCTTGGAAGATCTCTTTGTCTTCCTTGAGGTCATTCAGAATGCCATCAACGTATTCATCACAAGCCTCGACTAAAATTTAAGAAAATAAAGAAACATATATACAATCAAAATTTAATCATAGCAGTCAATGATATAAAATACACTCTCACTATAAAACTGAATAAATTTTTCACATTAAATTATAATTTGTATCAATATCTACCTATCTCTTTCTATATGTATAAATAGATAGACACATTGATCGAAACGTTGGCAAAATAAGCTGAGTAAATGTTGCCAGGTACATTAGGGGTGTCAAAAATATACATTCCATGAACAGAAGAATAATAAATGTCGAAAATTGTTCGCCAATGTTACTAAACAGTGAGTAAATTGCGAAAGAGAGTGAATGGGGTTAACCGTAACAAGCAGAACGACACTATAATGTTTCAAATAAAACTGTTGTTGGACACCAATAAAAGTTCAGCCTGCTAAACAGTGTAGTTTTAAAATATTTTTTTTAAAGGTCAAGGGGATCACAAAGGCCGCAAGCCGAACTTGTCAATTTTGTGATATTATAAGACAAAAATTATTGATTTAAAGAAGTGGTTAATTATATTTCGGAAAGGTTGGCAGCTGTGCTGTTGCAACGTCTGCTTTAGAGGTTGTTTGCACTCAAATACTACATTAAGTTTCAGTCCCAGATTGCAACTTAATTCATTGCAACATTAATTTCATTGTGTTGAGATTTCTGATTTTATTTTATTGTATTAACTTTTTTTACAATATACAGAACTACGATTAAAAATTATTAAAACATCTCTCATAAACAAACTTCATAACGCACTTTACTCTTGATAAAATTTATTTTAAGAAAAATAGTTGGATGGCAGGATATTTTCATTTTAGCACTAAAATCGCCCCTGTCACAATCGACATTACATGATAATACTTTATTTACACGATGCCCCACCAGTGGCATAGCGCTAGCGCTTTGAACTGGGAGACGGAAGGTGCCTGCTTCGGAACCAGGTCGCGTCCGACGACCTAACCGTTCGGAGTTTTCCGTGGTTTTCTCCGAAACTACGCGCAAATACGGGTTAGGACCCCTTAGAAAGTCCCCCACGGAGGGCAATCTCATCCCCGGCCTAGATCTCTAGAGTAGATAATTGGCCGTAACCCACATTTCCATTTCTATACACAAAAACATAAATAATTGTGGATGACTGTTTCGGAGAAAATTACGTTTTATCAAAATTCTCTTTTTGAGTATGCATTTTGTAACATACTTACGAAATAAGAATTAAAGTGGTCTCTAATTAACTGTATATGTTCTCGTCATACTCTCACATCATGCACTATTTAGAGTTGCCAACCAGAGCTGCCATTGCGGAATGTAATTAGCCAATTTTGTAAATAATAAACGTCTTGAATATTTTTTTTTCAAACAGCAACAGACAGCTATCTCAGAAACTTGCTTTATTCTAAGGGTAAAAACCAGCTTTTAAACCTAGATATTCTTTATAACAATACAATCCTCCCATTTAGCGAGAGAACGAGGTATTTAGGAGTAACCTTCGATCATAAACTGACTTGGAAGTTGTTTATCGATGATATTCATCAAAAAACTGAGAAGCTAATGACACTGCTCAAACGTCTCGCGGGAGATGATGGATGGGGTTGTGCAAAACAACTCTTCTTGATAAAACCTGTAATGACTTATTCCATTGCTCCACTCATTACTGTCTAACAGAGTGGAATGAATAGACTGGAGCGGTTGCAGAGTAATGCCCTCCGTCTCCGTCTAGTGCAGTCAATACTGCACCTGTTGACGCCTTATTGTTATATACTGGCTTTCTATATATGCAGTATGAAATATAGAGAGCTGCTTTAAAAATGCATCACAAATTAATGCGCTTACCGCAAACTAGATTCGGATTAATTCTGGACTTGGTCCCAGCAGACTGAAAACTCAGGAGGGCTTCTTGCAAGCTACCTTGAGGAAGATGGACGGGCTCGAGTTTTCATCATGCGGTGAGCCGTTTTTACCACCTACAAACCCTATGGAAGCTATAAAGACTCCCAATTTTTTTTGGATCTTTTGAGCCATGTTTTAAAAACTCAGGACTGTGCTGTATCTTTGCTCAGTGCAGGTATGGAAACTATTTACAACCGTTTTCCACCTACTGCCTGGCTACATACTTATACTGGTGGCTCAAATCTTGATATAAATGGTATTGAAGGAGCCGGAATATTCTGTGAATCTTTCTCACATAACATTCCCTGAGGAATTGACAAGACCACCTTCGACGGGGAGGTTAAGGAGATTAGGTTTGCTTTGACCCATCTAAATGTTCACCCTTCTCTTTCAGATCAGGTTGCCATCTTCTCTGACTCTCAGGCAGCAATCCTGGAAATCGTCAATGGCTTCCAAGCTCCTATTTCATCCTCTATAAAGCATTGTAGATCTCTACTACGAGAGTTGCATGATAAAGATAAAATGGTTGTATTACAGTGGATTCCTTCCCACTGCGGCATCCCTGGTAATGAAAAGGCAGATGAGCTGGCCAAAAGGGGAATGTCATATAGTTCAAGTTCCAAATGGCCAGGTTGGTTATAAGTCTGTTTTGTCAAAAATCAATATGACCTTCAAAATCAAGAAGCTGTCAGAAATAGAAGAAAGAACAAGAGATAAATGCAGGGAAGGTAACATCCATAATATCCCTGACTATCCGAGAAGCAGTGCTGTAGTTGCCTTTTGGGTAGCTACGATGTATGACTGCTTATATGCCCACCTTTACAGATTCAAAATAGTTGACAGTCCTGCCTGCCTCCTCTGCTGCAGTGTAATAAACGTTGAGCATCTCCATTTTTGCTCAGCTCTCTTCCAGACCAGTGTCTATTCCAGATACTGGGTGGCTACCTAAGACCTCCTAATTAGACTGCACACTCATCTTGTTTTTACGTTTTAACTTTTATCTGTCTTTACCTTTCATCTTTGTGATTCCCTTGTGTAGTTCTATTGTACTATCAGTATATATGTGATCTCTGTTTTGGTAAAAAGATATCTGTCTATATTGCTGGCTGTATTGGAAATTAAAAAATAAAAATAGTCTGCTGTCAAATAGAACCATGAGACTAGTTTTGACTCATGAGTTCTTTTGAAATCATTAACTAATCAAAAAGCAACACGACTTGTGTTATTTAATATCAAAGAACCAGCCACTCAAATGCGAGGGAAATATTCATAAGATCTAATTATAATTAATATAATTAAAGTGTCATGCAAAAAAAATTATCAAAATGCGTACCTGCAAAGGAAAACTGGACACTCTGGAGCAGAATTAAGCATACTGGAAGAAGCATCACGGCATACTTCATGTTGATAAAAGATACCTTTCAGATTCCTGCAACAAATACTTACATTAAGACCAAAACATTAAACTTTGACAACACTTTAAAAAAATACAGATACAAGAAGTTTCAAATATATGTAGTAAAATCTGCCACAATTTTCCCCTTTTAGTAGAAAAGTAGAAATTGAATGAGTTGTTTCTAAAGAAAAATCCGTAAAACTGAATTATAAATTACTTGAGTTTCGATTATTCTAACACTTATTTCCAAACAATATGCAAGAAAATAATAATCAGACACTTATTGAGCATGAATTAGGGAATGCAATTCCGATCTCGCGGGCAGACTATATCATGACTATAATTTTCATATTTATGCACGATATTGTATTAATTATCAAATAAGATGACAAGAGATAAATGCAAAATTTGTAAGCACTATCAAGTATTAAACTTGATAGTGCTTACAATCTTACTTTTTCCTACTTTTCTCTACTACAATTAATTTTATTTGAATAAAATGTCTATCTCGCGGGATCAAGAAATCTCAAACCCGAAATCCCGCGAAAACAAAAACAGTGCGGGATCGCATTGCCTATGTACTGGAAGTCATACATCTACTGCATCTAATTCTATACATGGAAAAATTGCATTTGTGTGGGAAACAGTAGTGGACGCAACAACAGACGCAATTCCGCGAAACGAAACACAGTGCTGTGTTTGCATTCCCTAACGTGAATGAACCAACTTACATTACATTTCATTGCAGCACAGAATTCAGCCCACTATACATAGGCAAGAAGAGTTTCAAATGAGGATTGGCAAAATAAATCTTGTGGTGAAACAAGTTGTCCAATTTTTCGAATTGCATTGCACAGCTGTAAAAAACGTGGCTTTTTCTCGTGAAGTGATTTTCACTCCCCACATGATTTGATGTCGCAACTCGAGAGGTGACTCGAGCTCACCACTTGGTTTGATGCAGAAGTTCAAAGTTGTTAACCGCTCCGTTATATAATTAAGCACTTTCTAGAAACAGTATATTTTTAAATACTTTTTTCAAAAGGGTAAATAACTTCAGCATTGGGTTTACGAATTTTTCTAGTTTTTCTAATTTAAAAATTTCAGGATATAATCAACCACAAAAAGTGGTTAATTATGTTCCGGAACAGCTAACAACTGTTCCGGAAAATGTTGCGAAGCGTCTGGAGTTCTTTGCTCATCTGGGCGAAAAAGGCATTGATTGCTAAGGGATAATGCCAATATTTAACCCCTTGCGAACCAGGGAAGTACGCGCGTACGTTTTTATAACGTCGCGCATAAACGTACTTGCGTACGTTCATGGTATTATTCCATGGACTTAACTTTTTTCTAGTTGATATTTTGAAACACGGGGCATAATTGTTATCTGGTATTCTAAGCCGTGATTTTCTCACATCTCGATATTTGTAGCCTTCATTTTCACTCGCTTAACAGAATTAATCAATTTAAATTAAACAGAATTTAATAATCTGGTATTACTGTCCGTTTATGGATGAATTGGCCTGGTGCACAAGGTATTAAGTACCAACAATCACTACTCTTCTATGAAAGCACATGATACTTCTCTGATAGTACTTAGAAACGTTTGTCAAGAAGTTATAAATCTCCATGAATGCTTTATTGAATATATATATTTTCTCATTCACAATCTTGTATATTTAATCTGTTATTTGGCTAATAAAGGATTGAGAAAAATTTTCTAAAATTCTTTATGAATTATTTCAGTATATAATGCTAAAATTTTAATAATTTTGTTTGTAATTACCAGAATATTGCCCGCTGAGGCAATACAACATCACAGTTTTTAATCGAGACGACAGTCGTTGCGAACGTACAAGAGTAGCACAAAGCAATGTCCCCAAATCAGAGGAATATCGTGGTGAAAGTTTTAAAATTTGGATCTCTAGCATTCGATTCGAGGGTCTTTCTCAAAAGTACCTAGATGCATTGCAAAGATGCTCTTTGTAACATTGTCGCTCTACCTTTCTGCTGTATTTATACTACTAATGCTGTAAATCCAAAAGTTTGCTTGCTTGTTACTCTTTCACGCTCAAACAGCTGCATAGATTTGGATGAAATTTTAAATGGAGATACCATATACCCTGATTTTACACTTAGGCCAGGCCATCTTTTATCCCGAAAAACAAAACACTGTTTCCGTGATTTTCAAAGATTTCTAAGTTTTGTGGCACATTCCAAAGCATGACCAAATTGGTTTGCTAATCATAGAGGGATATTCCTGCAAGCGACTGCTCCAGTAAAACAGATTAACACAACTGCAGACTTTAGGTAATACAATTAACTAATTTTTGTAAACAGTAATTTTCGGCTTAAAATACAGCAGAATATCTGTGGATATTTAAAGAATATTCTACTTTCAAAAAGTGGCTAATTATTTACCGTAAAAGTTCGCAGCTATGGATTGATGTAGAATATCCTGGGCTTCAACTGCAAAGCGTACTTTAATTGAAACACAAAGCAGACAAATATATACAGAATGTAAAGCATATTTTTCATATATCATTTTATATTCACATTTATACATATTTTATCGACTATAAAGAAATAAGCTCTACGCAAATTGCAAGGAATGGGTACCTATATCGAAAATTACTATTGATATGTCGACTGTTCAGCGTTCTTGAGTTTTACTAGAAAATGACATCCCATGTATTTAGTTGATACTAAAAGAGAAAAGTTCAGATGCCTGTTGACGCGTTTTGTGCCTCGGAAAATTTTTCACTTTTGCAGTCAGTATATTATTGTAAGTGGAAGTGTAGTTTAGAAATATATTAGTACAATCACACAATGACACAGATAAAATGAAATGCGGAAAGGATCTCAGATAGTTATTTAAGCTACACGTCTTTCTAATAATTGAGACTTGATAATGGAAACATAAAATTGTATCGAGTGATTGCTATAAGATATTAAAACATGCATAGTTCATCTAAAAGGAAATAAGACAACACCTCCTACATATAGAAAGCCTAACAACCGAAACTTTGATGTCATCATTAGGCCTTCAAGTAATTACGTCATCACAGTTTTACTTTCACAAAGTAAAACTATTTAAAATTTCTGGTGGATGCTACAAATATTAGAAAATATCTTAAATAAAGAATTAAAATTAAAATACCTGTCTCATGCAAAATTATTCATTTCGATCAATTTCCTTATCATATTCGTCACGGTTAAAAACTGCCATTTTTCATAAAATTATATTTTTATCTCAAATTATTAAAATATTGTTATTCATGAGTAAATTCACCAGAAAATTTGAATAGTTTTATTTTGTGAAAAAAAAACTTTGAGTGTAGGTCAAATGATGACGTCAAAGCTTGGTGACGTAGCAGTTGTTAGGCTTTCTTTATCTAGGAGGTGTTGAATAAGAGCTGCACAGGAATTTGCCAGGCTTATCCCTGCTACTCTGAACATGCTAGAGCCGATTTTTATTCTTATCATGTTAAATTACTCATATACGTGAAGTAATCATTTCCCTGTAAACACAGTCAAAATTGAGTGACTTTCTAAATGGAGTTTTACCTTTTCCGCTAATAATTTTCGCGTCACATCTCGGAGTTGTGTCTTTCACCTCTAGGGCACAGCTGCCAACCTTCCCGATTTCTTCGGGAGATTTCCCACCACAATTTTTAAGCAGTTTCATTTTCCATTAAATTTTTGGCGTTATCTTAAGCATGAATTGCTAGGTAACAATTAGGGGTGGGAAATCTCTCGAAGAAATCGGGAAGGTTGGCAGCTATGCTCTAGGGACATAGGAAGTAATTTAACACATTCTCTTTGACCTGCGAATTGAACTTAAGAAACCTCGATAATATGGTATCATTTCACAGCGGTACTCTTTAAACAGAAGATGAAAAAGAATCAGCATTAATTCAAAACTTTCACCAAAATAAGGACAATGAACGCTGTTTTGAGGATGACTTTTCTTAATATTAGATCAAAATGAAGTAAGGAAAGTTCTTATAGAGTTTGCTTTGCATTACTTAGGCAGAATTCATTTCACAGTAACAAATGTGCTTAGTTTACGCATGCCACAGTCACCGAAAGTTTGTACAATAATGGTGTACCTATATGTTACGTGCATAACTGTTAAACACAAGAAGAGCTAACAAATAAAGGCGTTTAAAAACAGTATTATTATTATTAAGTCACAAACATTTAAAAAAATATATACATCATTCTTTAAAATGGACAGTTAAAGTGTGGTAGATGCTATTTTTGTAAGCGAAATTAGATTTTGAAAATGCAATTTAAGTTTTTATAAATTTTATTTCAATCCAAAACTCTTTAAAAGTTCAAATTCAAGTTTTTAGAACATTGTTTACGAAACAACAAAATTTAAAATATGAAGCATTTTTTTTTATATTTAATTGCTCGATAAAGATTTTTTCTAATATTTTGCTTTTTCAATAAAATGATAGCGTGTCTCGGAAACAGTTCTAAATTAAGAAAAAAAGAAGCTGCTAAAATTTGAAAATGAAAATGCTAGATTTTAATTACTTCTCAATTTATAACATACTGAGTATTTTATAGATCTTAAGGTACAAGATGACTTTTGTAAAAAAAGGGATATTCAGAGTATCACAAACTTTAAATGTTAAATACTCCATGGGGTAAATTCTTACATCCTAAAATCTTCCGGTCTTCAATAATTGCAAGTAATACTTCTATTTTTAAAGATCTGAATAGGTAACTATCATAACAAGTGTTTTACACTCATTTGAACGTATCAGTAAGAGTTTCACAGTCTAGAGTTCAGATACTTTATTATAATACACCAGAACTTATATTCTCAAACGTCCTGTGTTCAACAACATGAGAGTTCAAAATGTACATTCCTCCATTTACGCTGAGCGATTGGATTGATTTTCAAGATGAACTCTGTCATTTTAATTAAGATATCTTACTTTTAATTAGATATCTTACAACATATTTATGGTTTGATTTTCAGTACCCAAGAAATTTAATAAACAAAAATTAATGTCTACGGATTTCGTGTCATTCTTATTCGTTTCTGAATGCCTTACATTTTGTAAGTTATACGAAGTAAAGATTCTTGCGCAAATCATGTAAGAATTCTTGCAAAATATCCTAATTAATATTATTTATATAATTCATTTGATTTGTTTTGTTCTAGAGAAAACTTGCATATATCATTTTTTATTCCAATAGTTATTTTTCTGCTTATAAACTTCCGGAATATTATAAGTTGTTTAAATGTTTCAGTTCATGAAGTTGGAAAGTTAAATCTTACCTTCTGTTCCAAGTAAACTCCCAGATGATCAAGCTTTACACTGGGTAATCCATTAAAGTTATTTTCTCCAACGAGATAAAACTAGCACCTGTTTACTTCCCAGAGATATTTCACTATCAGAAATTTAATTTCACCGTACGTTTCTGTTAATAAAAAAATAAATAAAAAGGATATTATTGGTTCACCTTGAAAACTAAATCAGAAAATTTCTTAATCTTGAAAGTTTAAGACATTGTGGTATAAATTTCAGTTAATAAAAAATGCAAGTGTTATTTTCATGCGTGCATCCAACTAACGGTACCTAGTTTAAAAAGGCAATTGTCTTGTACCGTGACGATAGAAGATCTAAGGCTTTCTTTAAAATAGACCATCTCGCTGATTCAAAATGGCTGCGTCTGAAGGCACTATTATCCCCCTTTTCCCATTTAGCAAGAAAGTAGATTTTTATTTTTATTTTTTAAGTTTTAAAAGGCGATTAATAATAAAAAAAGTGTGTGCGAAAAATTTTACCATATCATTAATGATTTAGTTTGCGTGTACGAAATTCTAACAGAAAGGTAATTCCAATTCCAATTTATACTTATGTATTATACAGATAAAATTAATCATTCTCATACTTTCAAAAATACTGAGTAAAACTTAACTTTATTTTTTAAAGTTCATTATTTCCGAATGATAGTGTGCAAACAATTAAAATGCTAGCTTATCAATCAATTTTTTTTTTATTTCTTGTAAACAGTCAATAGTTAATGCACTGGTTAACAATCAATAGTTAATGTTTTATTACATATATTTCAAAATATTCAATATTTTGATGTTTTAGTTTGAAATGCGTTTATTAAAAATTTAAAGCTATTCAAAATTTGGAAGATGTTCACAATTTTTATTTTAACTAACAATTGCTTTAAATTTTAAAAAAATTATAAAAATTAGATTAAGTCAAGTCGCTCAAAATAGAAAATATTCTTTCATTAAAATTAACCAAAACTTAACAAATCAGTCCTCTTATTTTATTATAGCATCTCTTCTAAAGTAGTTTATAAATGTAAAATTTAAGAGTAAATCATTTATTTTAGCGGATGCTTTTACATACTTAACAGTATGTAAATGTATTCCATGATTGGGCTGAGTATGACTAAAATGTGAATGTAGAAATGTGCAAACATGTGTTTTAGCTCAGCTTTTGACAAAAATCTGAATGTAAAAATGTACATACATGTGTTTTAGCTCAGCTTTTTACATCCTTCTTCTGCCATAGCTGCAAGAATTCCGGGCGTATAATTAACCACTTTTTGTAAACAGTATATTTTTATGTACTATTTTCAGTTAAACAACCGCCAAACAATGAAAACAGGGTAAAGGGCCAAAATGTTGTTTTCAATTTTACAGTCGTAACTCGAAAGGAAAAGGATAGAGGCATAAAATTCTCCCTTTACAATGTAGCGAACATGAATACCTAAAGTCATTTTCAAGGTTTTTTTAGTATTCGCGAATGTACTGGTGTAAGGTCCCAAAACGTTGTTTTCATATTTGTCTTCATATTTCGAACGCAAATTAAGACAACCTTAAAAATCTTGCATTAAAATGTAAAGAACACAAATTTATGAACATACTTTTCAAGATTTTTCGATCTCAAAAAGAGGTAGTTGACAAAAAAAAGGGTGTTTTAGCTGTTGAGTGTTGTTAATTTCGGACAAAATTTTTGTCTACCTGGTGAAAGGGCGATTGACTTTTTAAGGGTTGCCAGATTAAACGTGAAAAGTCGCGAAAGTTTGCCACTTTTGGGGGGATTTATCGCCAAATTTGGCATAAAAAATTAAGTTCCTGAAATTGGAGCCAGCTTAGTTATATCTTTATGTTTGTCGAGAAATTGCCTAACCCTAATGCTTATTTAATTGGAATATCGGTGTCTATATTCAACGTGAAGTATACTTAGAATATGCCTGGCGAGGACTAAAACAGTTTTAGTAGGCGATTTTAATATAGATTTCGACTTTGAAGAAGTATTTTATGGAACACGAAAGACAAATACGACACACTTGCGGATTATGATGCACATTCCAAACAGTATTTAGAAAGATCAAGTATAGATTGTGTGTGCTTAACGAATATTGTAAAACAGTTTTTAAGGTGATTAAATCTAAACATATGTTTAATATTTATTTATTTTTTTTTATTTTCTTTGTTTGTTTAACAATATCCATTCCGTGGGAAGAACGGGTACTTTAGCTAGTCATTTATATTTTGAGTTATCAAAAGAAAGCGTTTCTTTTTAATTACTTTGGAAATAGAGAACCACTTTTGGTAGTCCCTTCGCATTCTTCAAGGACGAAAGTGAGAAGGTTTACAATTGAATAAGTCATTTATTTAAAAAAGTGCATTAAACACGATTTTTTAAATTCATCTTTGAAAAATCAGTATATTTTAGTTTTGGATTATACTTTTAATTCCTTGTTTGAAATAAATTAAGCATTGCAATTCTGTTGCAAACCACCACAATTTCCTTAACGCAAAAATTATAAGATTTTCTTTCTGCAATTCGGCCGTCCGCCTCTGTAGGTGCATAATGTAACGCTCAAGCAATGCAATTCGTGGCTCAGTCAGTAGTCCAAGTTGCGATGTTTAAAATATAGAGTTGAATGTATAAGCGGTTTGGATGACTGGTTTGCAAATCCGGTGTGTTAGACCAACACCTCCTAGATATACAATGCCTGAGAACAGAAAATTTTACGTCGTCACACATTTTTTTTTTCAGAAAATAAAATTATTAAAAGTTTGTGGTGACTTTACTCTCGCATAAAGCACTTTAATGATTTAAGATAGAAAATTTGATTTTACGACAAATAGGAAATTTTAACTATCACTAATTATATAATATGATATAGAAATAGATGATCATAAATTATTTTTTATCAGAAATGTATTTCAATTTTTATCTTCAACATAAGATATCTTCTAAAATTTGTATCATTCACCAGAAATATTAAATAGTTTTACTTTGTGAAAGTAAAGCTGTGATGGCGTCATCTTAGAAGATCTAGCAATGACGTAAAAGCTTCTGTTCTCAGGCCTTCTGTATCTAGGTGGTGTTGGTTATGATGAGCTTGTAGTTTCGCTCAAGACCGTGAGAAGGTACAGGGCGAAGTGTGGTCTGCGTTAAAAATCTACCCGTTCCGCAATTTTTCGCGATTTTCAGCTGAATATCAAGAGTATAAAAAAAAAATGGAAATCATTGGGTGATACAATCTGTTGTATCGTAAGTTAAATGACGTCATACTGATGTCACGTTAGGTTTTTAAGGGAAAATTGTGATTCCAGTTCCTTGAAAATAGCTTCTCGAGATCACACAGCTTATTTTTTTTCCAGAATAAAACGATTTCCTTTGCATGAAGTAATGATATAATGGGGACAGCTCCCAGCAAAACGAAATTATTCGAAGACGAAAAATTTACGTAAACATACTCCTAGAGAGATTCGTTAGAAGACCATTCAATTCCAACGACGGGAATAAGCGTTTTGAAAATGTGTGGAATTAAGGGGAATTTTTCCGAGCGGAAAGATTCTGTTGTGCTGAGACTAACCTCAAGGATTAATACATTGAAAATTTCAATCTTTTCATTGTATTAATTTGGCAACAGTCGAAGTCTTGGCTTACAAATGAAATTTAGTCTTTTGGGGAAAGCAGGTAAAATTTGATATTGTGATGTTAATTGTAACTCAACATATATAAACGTTAAAAATTCGTAAAATTTTGAACTGATTTTTCAAAAATATTGTAACTTTTGATGCAGTCAAATGATTGCCAAGATTTGCAATTAAATTGCGAATTTTAAAAATAAGAGGTTTCCTATGGTAGTGTGATTTAAAGCGCATAATACCGTGTTAAAAAGATAGTAATTACGTTAATATACATCGTGCTGCAGATATCGACAGATGATACTACCTGATTTTTTTTCTTTAATTGTTGAATTTATCATTGGGTGGCAGCAAACCTGTTATTTCTATGGTAACTATGAACTTGAAAGTAAAAATTAAAATTAGGTACGCCATGGATTAAAGCAGAACGATATAGGTCATTTTATGAGTAGAACAATTTCAATACGTCACAGAATCTGTCGACAGTACCAGATGCCACTGCATCTTATACGGGTAAACCGTCTAGAACACATGTGCAGGCCTTGGCAATTCGGAAGATTTATTGCCACATATGCGAAGGAAATAAAATGCAAAATAGATGAAATAGTTCTTTAAATAAGTGTATTTTTAAAGATTTATATTTTGTTTGTTTCATATACAGACATGTCAACCCTCCCGTTTTTTTCGGGAGATTTTCTACCACAATTTTTAAACAGTTTTCTTTTGTATTACATTTTTAGCCTTGATTTAATTAGGAGCTGCCAATCGAGCATTAGTAGTGGGAAATCTCCCGAAAGTACGGGAGAGCTGGTAGCTCTGCGTATGTATATGTATTTTTGAATTTTCTGAATCGTAATATTTTCTTTCAAAAATTACTTCAACTTTCGTTTGGTTGTAGCTTTTAACAACAGAAGCGACAACAACGGATACCATTGGTATGGTAGTTAAATTTTAATGTTGAAATTGGAAATGAAATTACTCGTTGACTTTGTTTTTAGGTAATGCGGTTTAACGTGTATTAGTAAGTTAAATTGTAACAAATGTTGACGAAAAAAATAACATCACATCAAGATAGTTTCAAAATTATAAAATATGCAATCAGAGTCGAATATATAAATTATTTACGAGAAAAAAAAATTCTGAGTTAAGTAGATAAATACATATTTTTTTTTTCGTTCGTATCAGTGTTTTAAGAATCCCTTTTCCCCGTGTGAAGAACGGGTTCTTCAGCTAAGTTATATGTCTTTGATCAATATGTAAGTAATAAAAGCCTGGGTCACTCTGTATATATACATGAACTGAAATCGCGTGAACCATTGCACATGTATAACGTCTGTGTGGGGCGAGAACAAACCCACTTTCATATGCAAAATAATGTTTCCACCGAAGATGGTGTTTTGAGCGTGGTTTTAACGATACTGAATTGTAAAGCAATATTTTGCTTGTTTCTATGAAAAATCTATATTTAGTTAGATTTTTCCTTTCGTCCTTTTTTCTTTGGTACTGATACAACCTTCCCTATATAGAACAAAAAACAAGTTTTGCCTCTTTCTCAAGCATTTACTTATGTACTTTAAAAGTATATAAGCTGTACAGAAAAAAGAATCTAGTGGGATAGCTGAGAAAATTACTCTTTTATTTTTAAGCGGAAAGTTTCCTTTTTTATGAATTCCTTTCCTTCATTTTCCTATTTTTTTTTATCTTTACAACTACCGACATTAAAGTATAAGGAGGGCATGTTTCAATATATTGACTCAAGTAATCATCAGTGGATCTATCCACCACCGTGATATTTATTTACACCCTCCAAATTCAGCTAACTAAAAAGCAAGTAATGAATCCGTCTACCTCTGAGTGGAAAAACGCCGGAAAATACTCTACCTAGTGGTTCTTTGCTAGCCCAAAAATAACCTCATTTAATAGATATGCAGTCGTTTATCGAGCTGACCAAATGACACCGGTGATTATGCGTACTTACTGCATTTTCCACTTTTACGTTAACATAATTTTTGCTTGATAATGTCGCTTGAAAACACCCCATAAACAAAGACATCTTTGAAAACTGTGAAAGAACTGTTCAATGCCTAAAAAAAAATAGTAATGAAATCACTAAAATAAATACAAAAGAACGTGGGAAAGAGATGCATTCGAGCGAAATGAGCCAAAGTACCACGCCTAAAGACTTTTTATTACTCTTTAAAAAGTGTGATTTTAAGATGGCAGTGTCATTGACATCGATGTTATAAATAGGGACTTGCAAGTAGGACGATCATTGACGTACTCTAAGAGAGCTAAACGAAGTTTATCTGAAAGATGGCGCTGTGCGTCATAATCATTTTTATGTTGGCACCGCATGACATGTCATGACAAAATTTTACTATAGGGAACGCCTAGGCCTTTCAAGGCTGCATTTCCAGTTTATGAGTTACAATCCTTTTTTGTTCAAACATTAAAAATGGGGCTTGCATGTGAGGCGTGGTCACGTCAAGAAAATCAATTTTTTTTACATTGTAAATAATAAATAAGCAATATGTACATAGATAAAAAACTAGATGACAATATAAATGATTGGAGATGAACAAAATACACAAAACCGGTAATTAGAATAATGGATGCAAAGTTCCTAATCGGTATCTAAGACTGCCTTGGGTCTTTTCCAGTTTACTTCTTCATGGAAATAGTCATCCGGCAGCTCATCCAAAAGTTAGTTCGGAACCCTACCGAGATTGGTGACGAGATTTTCTCTAATCTTGGAGGAGAGGAGGGTATTATGGAACACCATTTACATTTCTAACTGTAACTTCATAGATTTTTAAATAAAATCCCCCAAAACAGCATGAGTACATGCTATAATGAATCATAATGAAATGTCAATTGCAAAGAAATACACAACTTATTTTGTTGTTATAGAAAAAAATATTTTTAAAAAATGTTACGAGAGTATAATATGGAATAGATGGTTTAAACCGATGAAAAGCAATTCATATTGCTTCATATATGGATATTTGTTACTATAAAACTAAATTTTTATGTTTTGTAGTTCAAATCATTATATTGGAGTCATTTCTGCTTCGAGTCAATTTAGAAAAGTTGTAGATATAATCTTCTTTCTTTGCTCCGGTACAGTCATGGTGAGCCCACAGATAACAGCTGGATATTTGAATCCAAACTTATCGTCGTTGATCTTTAGAGAATTTTTCGTGACAAAAGATGCATTCAACGTCTTTGTTTTCCGGTTCTTGAGTGGATGACATGAAATCCATTACAATATTACCCAGTATTCCATAATACCCGACACGCCATTTCGGAAAACGAACCTTTAAAACTCATTGGCAAAACACTGTCATCTAAAAAATAACCACAGTGCAACAAACTACCATTCTCTTGGTGTACATTATGCGTAACATCCATGTTCATGTCACGTGTTTACTAGTAAGTTAAAATGTTTGAAAACTTATCTACAAAAACTCTTGAAAATCACAAAACATACTTTGTTCTGTAGCGAGTGGTACGGCAACAGAGAGCGGTCAACTCTTCTTGCATTGTAAGACGGGAATCTTTCTTGAGTTGTTCGTGGTATTCCCTTGTGGCAACAGCAACAAGCAGAGTCAAGAACTCGGTATTTCATATTTCCCGACTATTCCATAATACCCTCCTCTCCTCTATGTTTTGCCATCGCCCATTGTTAAGTTTTTCTTTCGCGATGCAAAACTATTTAAAATTTCTGGTGATTTATTCACGCACCACAACATTCTAATAATTTGAGATAGGAAATGTAATTTTACGACAAACAGGGATTTTTATCCATCATTAATCATATGTATAATACGTATGATAAGGAAACAGATCAAAATAAATTAATTTATATCGTGTAGGCATTTTAATTACATTTGTAAGATTTTTTCTAATATTCATAGCATTTACCAAAATTTAAAAAAAGTTTTTTCTCATGAAAATACAACTTTAACTTGCATCATGATTCATCGCTAGAAGGCGGTTACGCAGTTTCTCATTAAAAGTGGAAGGATTACTTTCCCTTCAGATGCTGACGCGATTTCGGTTGTCTGCCGATAGGCGAACATGTCGTCCTATATGCAAATCCGTGATTATACAGCATGCTACGAAGTCAAGTATTATTAGCGACGCAAAACAACACGCTCTAGAGAGCCTTTCAACTGAAGCTTTGACTTCATCATAGTTTTATCAGGTTGTAACGGAAGTTTTCCGCCAAATCTGCTTGAAAAACTAACTTCTAATTCCTTAGATAACTATTTTTGATCTTTCGGTACCAAACCTGCACAGTGTCACGTGATGCAACAATAGTATTTAAAGCTGTACTCATTATTCGTTGATATTCTGACTTTTTGCGACACGACTGGAAGTAAATGATGGTTCCAATCCTCTAGAGTGATAGTTCCATTTGACACACCTTGTACTCAATGATAACTATATTTTTTTACAGATTTCATAACACAGTGTTATAAAGTAAGTCTCTTTCTTTCAAATGCCAAAAATCCTTTGACAAAATATGAGCAAATACGCCAACGCGAACTGTTTTTTGACGATGTTTACGGTGGCGGGAAACTTTCGTTACAACCTAATACTTTCAAAAAGTACATCTGTTTTAAATTTGGGGTAAATTTACTCACTCATAAAACTTTTTAATGGTTTAAGATTAGAAAAAATTATTTTACGAAAAATGACAATTTTTGACCTTCACTAATTGTATATGATACAAAAGTAGATCACAATGAATTATTTTGTATCAGAAAAGGGTTTTAATTTTTATCTTTAATTTATTTTCTAATATTTGTAGTATCCACCAGTAATTATAAATAGTTGTAATTTTTGATGATACAACTGTGATGACGTCATTTGACAAGATCTAGTGATAACGTCACTTCAGTCACTTATTCCTACATCTAGAAGGTGTTGCGCAAAAGCAGAGCTTTCGCGCATGTGTCAAAGCAAAGACCTCTCTTTATTATCGGTCTCAAGCACAGCTGTCAGCCACTATGGAATGCGAACACCTCAGCCAACACGTCCTAGATAGAGAAGGCCTGAGAACAGGAGCTTTTACGTCACCACTAGGTCTTCTAAGATGACGTCCTCACCGCTTTACTTTCACAAAGTAAAACTATTTAAAATTTCTGGCGAATGATACAAACTTTAGAAATATCTTATATCGAAGATAAAAATTAAAATACCTTTCTGATAAAAAATAATTTATTATGATCTATTTCTATATCTTATTATATAATTAGTGATAGTTAAAATTTCCTATTTGTTGTAAAATTAAATTTTCTATCTTAAACCATTAAAATGTTTTATGTAGGAGTAAATTCACCACAAACCTTCAATAGTTCTACTTTGTGAAAATGAATGTGTGATTAAGTCATTTCAGTGGACCTAGTGATGACGTAAAAGTTTCTGTTCTCAGGCATTGTACAGCTCGCGGCCGTATTCACCAAACGTTTGGCACGCGGATTAATACTGAAATGCGTGTTATAGCCATCGGCAAGATATCTTACCGATGGCTTTAACCAACACCTCCTACACATCCCTTACAACTCAAGCTTTGACGTCATCACTAGGCCTACGAAAATGACCAAATCACAGTTTTATTTTCACGAAGTAAAACTATTTAAATTTTTCTGGTCAATGCTACAAATATTAGAAAATGTCTTAAATTGAACATTAAAATTAAAATACTTCTTTCATACAAAATTATTAATTCTGATCTATTTCCCTATCATATTATCTAATTAGTCATGGTTAAAAACTGCCATCTGACGTAAAATTATATTTTTTATCTCAAATTATTAAAATACTGTTATTCATGAGTAAATTCACCAGAAATTTTTAATCGTTTTATTTTGTCAAAATAAAACTTTTAAATCTATGCCTGATGATGACGTCATAGATTGGTGAGGTAGGAGTTGCCAGGCTTTCTTTATCTAGGAGGTGTTGCTTTAACCAACACCTCCTAGATATAGAAAGCCTTACAACTGCTACGTCATCAAGCTTTGACGTCATCATTCGGCCTACATTTAAAAGTTTGATTGTGACAAAATAAAGCTATTAAAAATTTCTGGTGAATTTACCCATGATTGGCAATATTTTGATAATTTGAGATAAAAAATATAATTTTACGACAAATGGCAGTTTTTAACCATAACTAATTAGATTATGTGATAAGGAAATAGATCATACTGAATAATTTTGTATGAGAAAGATATTTTAATTTTAATGTTTAATATAAGATATTTTCTAATATTTGTAGTATTTACCAGAAATTTTTAATAGTTTCATTTTATGAAAATAAAACTTTTAAATGTAGGCCAAATGATGACGTCAAAGGTTGGTGACGTAGGAGTTGTAAGGCTTTCTATATGTAGGAGGCGTTGCTTTAACACGCGAGTTTGGTTTAATTCGCGTGTCAAACGGTTGGTGAATACGACCGCTAGAGGTGTTGGATGAATCCATTTTCCTTTACACAGGAATTTTCGATTTAAAGTGCAGCAAAGCTTTTTGTACTATCCGCGGGAGCTGGCTATGGCTTTGAAAAAATACTTTTAAAATATACTGTTTACAAAAATTGGTTAGTTATATTCCGTAGTAGTTGACAGTCGTGGTCCATACATCCGAAAAAGAAAAGTTTAAAGTTAAATGTGTTATTTAAAAGGGATGCGATTTTTATAAGAAAGGGAATTTATTATCTATTATCTATTACTATCTTATTATCTAACTCTTTTATTTTGTAAACGTATTCTCGCATGTCTTTTCCAATCCAAGCTTTGTTTATCAGAATCCTATTTGCCCATATATTGCCGTCATCATTTTGGTCCTCTTTTAGAGACAGAACAACATTTGCAATTTAGTAAAATAAATTGTATATGAATAAATGTTTTTTACATGATTTCTAGTGAAATATTTATAAACCATGAAAATTTTCTTTATTTTCAGTATTTATCAACAAACAAGGTGTCTCTATGATATAAATTGCACCGTAACATAAGGGAGTATTTAATAGTTTATGAGCTTTTAGGAACAAAGAAAATGTATGACTGCAAAATGGGTTTAACTCCATTACCAATGTTTGTTTACACTTAATACCAAAACAAAAGTCACTAATTTCGAAACTTGAACATTTCATTTTAATTTCTTTTATGTTTTGGAAACATCATTATTTTAAGAAATTCAAATACCTTTTGCTTTTCAAGTAGTGCTTATGGCCGGATGGCTATACATACGATTGTTCATTTAACCCCTTCTGGTAAGTTTTAATAATGAAAAATTATGAATGAAATAACCATTACATTTTTATTTTAAAAAAACTCGTTTCATTTTATAACTTTTGAAGATTTGTTGATTAATATTATATTACTGACATGGATATAGCTCTAATGAAATCCTTCTGACTAACAATAATTTGGCCGTGACTTGTACCAAGAAATTCTAACGGTAAACAATTAGTGGTGATGATCTAAGATTTCAATATAGGTAATAAAAGTGCTTCTGGATTCAGTACACTAGGACATATAAACCAAATTTACTATTATATACAACAGTAACATTAGTCGCATGACCATCTCCAACATTACGCAATTAGCCAATTTTTATAGAACGGTACATTTCAACAATATTTTTTCCTAATGGTAACAGGCTCACATGACAAGAGCAAAATTTCTGCTATATTCTAAGCCGAAACTTACCTTTAAAAAAAGTGGTTTATTGTATTACGTAAAGGTTGGAGACTGCTTAAGTAGTACAGCCACTACCCCCTACATACAGAGAACCTGAGAACAGAGGCTTTTACGTCATTAGCAGATCAGCTAGAACTTATTACAGTTTTATTTTCACAAAGTAGAACTATTCAAAATTTAGGGTTGATATACTCACGCATGAAATATTTTAATGTTTTCTGATAGAAAATTTAATTTTACGACAAATGGCAACTTTTAACCATCACTAATTATATGATGCAGAAATAAGTCATCGATTTTTACTTTTAAGATACTGTCTAATATTTGTGGTATTCACCAAAAATTTAAAAAAAAAACAAAAAAACAAAAATACACCCCTATACCTGGGGTAACGTCTTTTTTGCTTTTCGCCGACTGACTGGTGACGTAAAAGCTTCTGTTCTCGGGCTTTCTGTATCTAGGAGGCATTGGTACAACACGTCTTTGCGCTGTATGGCATGAAAAACCAATGACGAACTATACTTGTCAGTTTAGTCATTAAGGAGATTTTTTAAGGCGTTAATAAATACGCTTTTTTCACTTTAATTCTAATGAGTTTTAATTCTAATTAGGAAATGTAACGCTTTCAAAGGCTTTTTCAAAAACTTTTCCGTACTATTTGTCATAAAAAAAATTTCTGGAATACATCATTATATTCATAATAGAAATGGGACATAATGAGTCATTGTTTATTTAATAAATACATTATTCTGTTAATTTTTAATTATTAGGAAATGGGACACTTTCAACGGCTTTTTCAAAAGCTTTTCTGTACTTGTCATAAAACACATTCTGAAATAGCTCGTTATATTTATGATAGAAATGAGACATAATGCTTTCGTTGGGCAAATTTTCAGCATGAGTTAATCTGAATGAAAATTTCCCCGTATGAACAAGAATGAAGTTTTTAATAGCTGCTGCTTTGAGATGTGGAGAAGATGTAATTTTTAACTGAACTTCCATATCTGTGTTGTTCCCAATAATGTCGAAATCCAGCTTTCGAAGGATGTCTTTGTTAGTAACAGGAGTTAACTGTTGTAGTCTTGCTTGATATTTGATGCTTATTTCTGGAAAAATTAGATCGCAATGAAATGTTCTATTGCTGAAATCCCAAAGAAGATCTCTGCAGTTCTTTTTGTGAACATTTTGAAGCCCTGTAATATTACCAGAGTGAAAATAAATCTTGCCGCTCCTTGCTCTACCATCATGAGATCTGTTTTGGTAATTGTAGGAAAAGTTGGGCAATTCGTACACCGCCAAACCAAGTTCTTCAAGCGATTGTGGTACTTGTACAGAAAGAACTTCATCCATATATCTTAGAGCATTGTCCATGTTCGCCCTTGAACCTAGTATGACTGAAAACAAAATAGAAGACAATATAAAAATTCATTGAAACTTTGTCTATGCACTAAACAACTTTTAAAGAAATTAAAATTTATAATTGCTTTAACCTTTTACAGATACCTAAAATCGTGGATCATTCGAACACAAATTTCAAGTCAACAATTGCAATAAAATAATCTCTTTTTACGTCTGAAATTATTTTTTAATGCCTTTAAAGGAAAGATTTTTTTCAAATGGCGGGCCTTAACAATACCTTGGAGGCATTGGCCACAGCTAAGGCCGTAGTTGTTGGTCACTTTATTATGGGGGCACCTAGTAGGTGGACCAACGTTGCCCCCTATGAAGAGACGGACACAATGACATCCACGCCCACTCGGGGATCAAACCTCGACCGCCTGGAGTTGAACCCGAAACCATAGTAGCGGCAAGATTTATTTAACTGCCACCATACAAACTGGTCCGATAAAGAAGAGATGTATTTCTATAGAAAACACAAATTCAAACACACTGAGGCTCAAAATCATTCCGCCTCATACTTATTTTTGTTCTTGAGGGTTAAAATAAAGAGCCCGAAAATTCTGATCACATCGAAACTTAATTTTTGAACGCAAATAATTGTTTTTTCCTTGTGGACGGGCATTTGCTCATCAAGCATTTTGCCACTACTAAGGCACGAATTACACGGCCATTTTATTATGCGAGCACTCAGTGGGCATCCAGCGTTATCCCCTATATAGAGACGGACAAATTAACAGCCATGCCCAAGCCGGTATTCTAACCCGTACTCAAGGCGTGATGGAATGGTTCTTAAGCCCCTACACCACCTGGGCGGCCCAACTTCAATTTATGAATACGACAAAGTAGTTGATGGTCTGGTCATTTCTTTTC
Organism: Cheiracanthium punctorium; assembly: GCA_038373885.1. Classification (NCBI taxonomy): domain Eukaryota; kingdom Metazoa; phylum Arthropoda; class Arachnida; order Araneae; family Cheiracanthiidae; genus Cheiracanthium; species Cheiracanthium punctorium. The sequence continues at coordinate 201,372 of JAWZYV010012058.1, forward strand.
AATAATCTAACAAACAATGGAGAACATTCAAAGGAAACGTTCAACATTTATGAATAAATTGTATGCATCTTGAATGTGGCCATGCACAAATTAAAAGCTGTGGTAAATCACCGCCTTCTAGAAACACTGCCTCTCAGATTGGGAAAAATCCAATGGGAGAGGTGAAACGCTAGGTGGCACCACTTACGTACTGTATTTATCCAAGGTATAAATTAATAATTTTCATGACAAGAACTCTTAACAAATGCTAGTATAGGAATGTAAAATTGATAAAAAATTTGTATAATAACACTTTTCAAATGAAAAACCAAATCTACTAAATTTAGAACTCATGATAAGGGTGCATGAAAAACTTAAAATCATGCTTTCTTTTTAAATAAAATATATTGGAAATGTTAATGTCCATATTTTTATGGTAAGCGTGTAAAATAACCTGATGTATTCATAGTCACCTGTTAATTTATAATGAGTTTTAGGTAAATTTAGTAGCTTTGTTTTCTAAAGACTTAAAGTTCTGCAACTAAATCTTTATATATTTTTTTTTAAAGGTGGAGAAGGCTTGAATTGAAAACAAACTATTTTCAAAATAGAGTCATTAGTTTTTTTTAGATTATTTTTAAAACGATCTTGAAGAGGAAAACATATGAAACATCCATAAATTGCATTTATTAACAATGTGTTATTATGCAGAGTTTCTAGCAATTTTACATTCCAACACCAGTTTTTTTTTAAGAGTTCTTGTAATGAAAAATATTAATTTGTACCTTGAACGACTACGGTACGTAAGTAGCGTCATCTAGCGTTTAACCTCGCCTATTGAATTCGTTCCAATCTGACAGGCAGTGTTTCTAGAAGGCGGTGGGTAAATATAAAAGCCCAGTAACGTGTTGAAGTGTCCAATAATCTGCAGAGTGCTGAGACAACACCTCCTACACATAGAAAGCCTAACAACTGAAGCTTTGACGTCATCATTAGGCCTTCAAGTAATGACGTCATCACAGTTTTAGTTTCACAAAGTAAAACTATTTAAAATTTCTGGTGGATGCTACAAATATTAGAAAATATCTTAAATAAAAAATTAAAATTAAAATACCTTTCTCATACAAAATTATTCATTCCGGTCTATTTCCTTATCATATTATCTAATTAGTCATGGTTAAAAACTGCCATTTTTCATAAAACTATATTTTTAATCTCAAATTATTAAAATATTTTTATTCATGAGTAAATTCACCAGAAACTTTGTATACATTTATTTTGTGAAAATAAAACTTATAAGCGTAGGCCAAACGATGACGTCAGAGCTTGGTGACGTAGGAGTAGTTAGGCTTTCTTTATCTAGGAGGTGTTGGCTGAGAGCATAGCTGCCAATAATTCCGGAATACGATTAACCACTTCATATTTTTTCAACATAGCAACCCCGCCCCCTAGAAAGCTCAGGAATTTTGCTTTGCTTAGCACAAAAAGTTTTGTGTCAGAATTACTGTTTACAAAAAGTGGTTAATTATATTCCGGAATTGTTGACAGCTATGAGACACATTGTTATACTGCGAATGTTCTCACTTTTAGAAAGCTGCTCCGAACACTTTTGTGACTTAATAATTGGAAATTAGGACTATAAACGTGAGTGTCTGCTAATTGACTTAATCAACAATTGATTAATTAGTTTGTATGTCAAGAGAACTTTGTGAATAGTTTGCAACGGCTTTTGTCATCTTCAGTTATAAATGCGAGTTTAAGCATAGCGAGTAGAAACGATCGTCACCAGCTGAATGGAAAAAAAAATGGCGCAAATTTTCACATCTTATCTGTTACTAGCTGATTGGAAAATCTTTCTGGAAAATTCCATGCTGCAGTGCAAAGCCAATAAGCGGTTTGTTACAGCACCATCTTTTTTTTTTTTTTGGGGGGGGGTCAAGGCTTCACTGTGCTTTCAATTTTTGGTTATGTTTCGATCACTAAAAAATATGTATTTTAAATATTATTAAAGGTATTGATTTTTTAACATTGTTACGCATGAGTGTTCAGAATGCTCCACTTAGGAGGCGAATGATGGGGTGAATTCTAGAGGGTTCCTTCCCCTCCGGAATTAACACCTCCTACATATAGAAAGCCTAACAACTGAAATTTTGACGTCACCACTGAGCCTTAAAGTAATGACGTCATCACATTTTTTGTTTTCATAGTGCAAAACTATTTAAATTTTCTGGTGAATACTACAAATATTAGAGAATATCGTAAGTTAAAGATAAAAATTAAAATTCCTTTGTGATACAAAACAGTTCATTATGATCTATTTCTTTATTACATTACATAATTAGTCACAGTTAAAAATTTGCCCTTTTCCGTAAAATTAAATTTTCTGTCTCATATCTTTGAAATGCTGCTGTGCGTGAGTAAATTTACCAGAAATTATAAATAGTTTTACTTTATGAAAGTTAAAGTGTGATGACGTCATTTTTGAAGGCTTACTGATGACCTAAAAGCTTGGTGACGTAGAAGTTGTTAGGCTTTCTATTTCGAGGAGGTGTTGTCGGAATCCACCCATTTATATTTCCACTGGAAGGGGGTGGGAAATGATAATTTGTTTTGGAGCCTAAAATAAAGGCTACTTTACTTCCATGATGAAACTGATCAGTATTTTTACTTTGTTGATTTTAAAAGGTCGCGCAGTATTTATCAACCAAGTACACTTCATACTAACATTTCACAGATTTTCTCTGGTGCAGAGTTGCCAACTGCTCCGTAATATAACTGACCACTTATTGCAAACAGTAATTTTTCTTCAGAATTTTTTGAAACACACAGCGTCGAACAGCCCATACGTTTAGCCTTAAAATCTTGCGAAAATTTAAACCAATCATTTCTGTTTTAGAAAAATGGTTAATTATATTCCTGAGCAGGGTGCAACTCTGCTAGTGCGTCCTCTAGTCAACCGTTGTATTTTTTTCCATTTCTTTGGCCAAATATGACGCTATATATCATCGCTTATTTAAATTTTCTTTAAATTTAGATTTTATACGAATAAAGACGAACAGTTTGCACTAAACTTTAAGTTGTTAAGTGTAATTATTTTATAAAGTGGCTCTCATTTTAATATTTATTAGAACACTTTATTTTTTTGTACCCAAAATTTATTTATCAATGTACACATAATATTTTAAAAGCACAAGAGAATTATATAAGATCAAATGAAAATATTTACCATAAGCAATGACGAAAACTGTCGCAATACATTTCATGGTGGTACCTAAATGTATAAATAACATCATTCATAGGTGTATTATTTAAAAAATAACATTCATGACATAAAAAGTCATGCACGTTAAAATCGTTTCATTAAAGTGTAATTTTTTGAAATGCAATTATAAGCTTTAGGGTGTAAAAAATAATTCTTTATTCATATATTACATCAGAGTCTTAAATTCGGACTTATTATGCTTGAAAAATGTACTCATAAATCAGAATCATTAATTGTAACTCCCTGTAATTATATTACAACAAGTTTGTAGCCCTCAAATTGGATTTTAAATACCCCATACGCATTTTCTTCCATATTTTGCTATCTGGCGCAGTGACATCTACCACACACTTTACATAACAAAAGTTACTGCTGTAATATATATTAACTGACTAGCAGCTGAGAATTCTGCAGTTATTTTCCATTTTTAATAAATATTTATTTTAAATCTGCAGTTTTTCCCCTTTATGCACTTACTAAAAATTTCATTTCTACAAGAGCAGTTTCATTCCTCACAAAACCTTAGATTGTTGCTTTAGTAGTGCGAACATCCTTTAGAACTCGATGAAGACTGGTAAAGATTTGAAATTACTTTTTTTTTTAGAATGTAATAGGAATACAAGCCAGATCCCTTCAAAAGATCACAAGTAATGCCCCACAATATATTTACACAAATTTTTTATAGAATTGATCTAACGATTAGCGATTGAACAATTGGAACGCTCGGAGGTAAAAATATATTAGCATTTTCAAAATAATCGCTTACTTTGGAGCTTATCTCAATCAATTGAAGCTTTCATTCTTTCCATACAGATCTTTAACAGTTAAAAACGTTACAATTCTTTTTAGTGGCATTCTAATAAAGAGTAATTTTAACCTTAGCAACTATTTATACTTATAAAATATTATTTTATCTAATTATTAGTTTGGCAAAAAAAGTAATTTTAATTTGCACAAATATATGTTCAACCGATCAGTTTAAAATTTTTTTCGGACATATACGAAAGCATTGAAAAACTTTAGGATAAAAAGAATTAAAAGTGCGGCTTGTAAAACTATAGTCCATTTAAGACCACTTAAAAGAATTACCAATTAAAATGCCCTCCTTATCTCGAAGAAAGAATACTGTGTCCATGCTGAAGACTGCCATGGAATGCTAGTCGAAATAATATTTTAAAACCATTTTAATTTGTAATTATTTTAAATGTTTTAAACATAAATAAAAGATGGTTTAAAAATCGAAAAAAAAAAAAAAGAAAATCTACTCAGTCCCCAATTTTGGGTCTGACCAATGGCCGGCCGGGTGAGTAAGACGCTGAACATTTGCAGACGGCTGAAGTGTGCATGTCCAGCTTTCTAGCCTCTCGATCGGCTGTCCATCTAACGGTCTAGAGTTTTGGGTTGTTATCTCCAGATGTAGCATGAATACGCATTAGAAACCGTTGAAAAGTCCTCCGCTAAAGGCATCCCTCTCTTAGGCAGATAGCCTTCGTGTAGCTTTACCTTAACAAAAAACAAACAAACGTTCTCCGGTTTTTTTTTTCCATTCGAACTGAAAATATTTTCTTGCCAACCCAATACAATATTGATTAATCTGTTTTACGAATTTAAGTATCTCGTTTTTACCCTGTAGCCGTGGTGTTCTACAAAAGCCACCTCAAATTTTAGTAACGAAGTAGATATGTTGTATGAAAGCTAAGGAAAAAATCAGTCGCAGCTGCTGATACTAGCTTTAGAACATTACTATATCATTACTATATAACATACTAGCTTTAGAGCATTACTGCTGATACTAGCTTTAGAACATAACTACTATAGAACATTACTATATCTACTTTTTAAAAAACAACACTTTATACAGCTCAAATATTCTGAAAGGTAATTTAAAAAGTAAAATAAAATACAGACTTTTTTGCCGATCGATGGATCAAATGCTTGCAAGTAGCATAAAATAAAACGTGAAATTGGGAATGTATATGTGATAACGGAAAAAATTCTATTTCTACCAGAATTCATATGATTCTGACATTCTTCCACTGATCACTCTTCAATTTTGGAGTGAGCTAGTATTAAAAAGCAATAGCTCGATGCGAAAATGTCTGTAGCAAAACTTAAAGGTATTTGTTTACATTTGCATAACAGGTATAGGTTAAATAAAATAACTGTCAGAGAAAATAAACTCCTGTACAAATTTGAAGTTCGAAAGAACTAATTAGTTTATTCCATGTTAAAAGTAAAGATTACGGTTTCCACGAACTAAATAAAAACGAAAAATATACTAAATCTATTTAAAATATAAACCTCTCAAACTACATGTCATATTCATTTATGACATTTTTCTCATGTTATGTCATATTTACACTATTTCAATAAAGTCAGTAAAATACTGTAAATACAGGATTGTATCATTTTTTAAATCTTTCCTTCAGTTCGTTTTGTACGACTTAGCAAAAAAAAAAAAAAAAAAAAAAAATCAATAATCACAAGTACAACTACAAATAAGTAATGTAAACATGAAAATTTTGTACTTTCATGGACATGGTTTAGTTTTATTTTGTTCTTGTTTAGTATTCAGTATTCATATTGCTCTGCATTTATTCATAATATGTTGTTTAAAAAGAGAAACAAAATTTTTATGTGGAGTTTTTTCTTACCTGGTATCGATTTCTGTTAAGCCTGATAAAACCAGTCTGTTCACGGCAATCCTTTAAGTATATAATAAATAGATATTATCACTTTTTTATCTAGTGGATGCTTCTTGAAACGATAAAGTAAGTGCTGACGTTAGTATAAAGGATTTTTTATATGTAATGAAGTATTTTTAGTTCTTTTCAGAAATATTAAAAACAATATTGTTTAGGAATCTGTAAATCAAATTATCAAAGTAGGAGGGTAAGCTGGGGTAAGTGGGACAACTTCTTAGCATAGACTTTAACGAAGTACTGCACCTGTTGCAAGGTACATAAGAGGATATTTTTTTTTCCATCAATCAATCAAATCAATGCAAACAATCAAATGTTTTAGATGGTGAGAAAAAAATAATAAAGAAATTCAATCATTCACTTACTCCTTTGGTTGGGTAAGTGGATCACCAGTCAGTGTATCTCATAAGGCTAATGGTAGAATTTTGAATAGGTAAATAGATAAAGGTAAGCATTTTCTAATCATGGGGGAAAATCGTTGTTTTTTCTGAAAAGGTTTTCTAGTAAAATTGTTTACATTCAAAAATAGTAAGATGGGTAAATGGGACAGCAAAATAGCATAATTTGACATTAATGTACAACGGAATCTAAACATTTTTGCAATAGAAATCCAATAGCAGAAAATGCATTTCTTTTTAAACATTCTTTATTATTTTTATTTTAGAACATTTACATTACAGTTTTATTTTACTTAATGAAATACGTATTTGAGCATGAAAAATAACATACATGAATGTACAAGGATAATAAAACCACTAAAGTAAAGCTAAAATTGGCCTAGGTTAATGGTCAGCTACCTAAAAAATAATGTAGGTTTGGTCAAAAATGTTTAAACTGGTCATAGTTGGATAAGCAGTCTATATTAAAAAGAAATTCAAAATGTATTGTAGCATCTTAAAATATCAGTTTGAAAATCAGCTAATGTTGTCTGTTTTAAAATGTTTTTCTTAGTTATATTACAATGTTTTCTGAGGTAGAGTATAGAGCGCGGTTGACGAGATATATGGGCTACAGTGCTGACATTTTGGCCACACCCCTTTGCACCCGAAGAGTCATGTGACCAAGGTGGTGTGGTCATCTTAGTCCGAGATAACCATAGTAAGATGGTCACACCCACTAAGTCACGTGGCTCTTGTCGAGCAAAATGTCATCACCGCAGCCTGTATATCTCTTCAGCCACAGTGTAGAGGTATAGTATAAGAAGAATTTGTTTTGGGTCATGATCATCAACAAAATTGTCCAAAGTATATGTAATTCCCTTACCCCACCATACTGGTAGCCCACTTACCTTAATTATGGAGCAGCTAGATAGCCCAATTTTAAAAACTAGTTAAAAATACCACGAAGGTTTAAAAAACTTTAGAAAGATCTCCTTTTTATTCACTTTATAAATACGTAACTTTTTCTTATTGTACTACATTTAGTTTTCAGGGGGGAAATATTTTAATAGGAGAAGTAGAATTTTTACAAAAATCGCTTATAACTTTCACAGAACATAAATTAAAACAGTGTCATAATGTTTCCCAGGCGTGGAATAGATATGAAAACTGTAGCAACCAGAGCCTGATCATAAGGGGTCGGGGCCCCGGGGCAAGAGGTTATTTTGGGGTCCCCATACTACTATCACAAGCATTTTAACTTATTTTTGTTTGCTGTTGCATTTTCCCGACATAAAAATAAAACATTTTTAAAGGATACTAAAATTGAATTAAAAATTACCTATTTATTTATACTTATTTAGAACAAAAATGTATTTAAAAGTGATTTTAATATTTTTTTTTAGTCTGTTTGTATTATTAGTGCATGGGTGCTCAAATTCCAGGAATGGCAATTACGAGACATGGGAGCAAAGTTTCTCACTCCAAAAATTTTTCTAGATATACCAAAAAGTTCGAAATTTTCTTTACTTCATAACGAAATAAATAATGTTAGCTAATGGATATTTTATGATAAGCATCTATATAGGGCCATACCATACGTTTTCAAAAACTTCTTGTTTATTGATCTATGAGTCTTAAAGACCATTGAATTAGAACAGAAAATAAATCTCTAAGTCCATTTATTGTTAAAAATTATGCTATAGATATTACAAAGGAAATTTTGTTGCAAAAAATTTATCATTGCAGCATATATGAATATGTAATAAATCATGATAACAATAAATCGGGAGATTTGGGGACCCTTATTTTTCCGGGGCCCCGGGCTATTGCCCCGCATGCCCATGTGAAAATCAGGCTCTGGTAGCAACCTACAATGGAAGAATTGATTAAATTTAAGGGGGCTTGACCCACTTCACCGGCTGGCCCACTCCCCTCACCTTACTCTAATGCATTTAATAGAAGGTATTATAATCAGACATTAAAAAACATTAGCATGCTCCTAGTGGTTTCTCATCAGTTTTAAGAGGTAATTAAAGTTTCAGAAACATAAAGGGGTATTCATTTTCTAAACTGCACAATGGACGCCATTTCAAGCTCTATTGTTTTAAACAATCCCAATCCCTAGCACATATATTGAAATAATAATATCTGAACTCTCCTTTTGATTGGTTGAGTGAATAAGCCTCTATCTAGATGCCCATATAAGGAGATATTTTTTTTAATAATCCCCCGTTATTTTATTTCTTTTCCCTACGTTTTAGAAATGTTTCTATCGAATTCATCGCTCTGTGGTCGATATATTTATTCTTCCACAAAAAAAAAAAAAAAAAAATGTACACTGCACATCAAAGTTGTCAACTGTTCCCGAATATGATCAACCACTTTTTTAAAACAGAAAGTTTTGGCTTAAATTATCGCAAAGTTAAACAGTTAAATGTGCGGACCGATTGCCATTTCCTAAAAAATTTAAGAAAAATTACTCTTTACAAAAGGTGGTTAATTATATTCCGGAGCAGTTGCCAACTCTGCTGTTAATCCATTACCGAGTTCAGTTACTAGTGTAAGAGTTCCTTGGTCGCTAGTTCCTTGGTCACATTTCTGTACATTAAAACTGTCATGTCGAAACCTGCTTGGTGTGTCGGCCTTTTGCTATGAAACTAATCAATCACAGAACAGAATAATTTCAACTTTGTATACCAGTAATTTTTTTCAACTATTATAAGGCAGATTCATTGGTTGATTTTTTGTACCAGATGTAGAATGAAAACGTTTTACGATAATGCATACTTAGTACGAAAGATACAAAAGGAGTGCCAGTGACATATCAATATCTGACCTACACTGACATTTTTATTGTACAAATATCTCTTTAAAGTACGGTGAAGAACAAGATTTATAAAAGACCATACAGAGAATAAATTAAAATTGTACTTATCGGGAGCATTTATTGAAAGTGAGGGATATAGGATTTCGTCTCATACTATGTTATCGGAAGGTTTGAAGCAGAGTGAAATGATAAATGAGGTTATTTTAGCTCTTGTAAGTTAAACTGTGTTAAAATATTCTAGTGAATTATTAAATAAGTATTATTACACATTATTTGAACAATATTATTGTAACATAAATACATATGTGCTGTACAGTACATCCCCAGTAAACAAAAACAGTTTTGCCTCAGCCCTGTGGTGTCCAAAGGACATATATACACATATGTACAGGGTTACTGGTAATTCGATGTATTCCTGGTAAGACGAGATTGGAGAGCCAAAGTGCTACAATTTTCATCCCCACGTGTATGTCCGAAAATCAATAGTTTTCGGGAAAATTTAAACTTTTTTCTTGAATAACCCAAAATTTGGCTTTCAAGTGCAATTTTTTTAAAAATCTACTCATTAAAGGGGTTTCATTTTAAATTATTTTCATAGCTGAAACTCTAAGCTAACGTAATCATAGAAAGTACCAAACTACTTTAAAATTTAAATTCTTCATTTCAGCCATTACATGTATTTTTTAATTTTTTAATGCACATGTTTCCTTTATAAAGACCTTATTTATTTCAAGAAGTTCAATGGCAGTAAGTATAAAAATTACAAATAAAATTTCTTCCACTAATCAGCTATGCAAAAAAGTATCAATGTCCCTTTCAAGACATGTTATCGTAAAAAAGGGCGAGTTTTACTTAGCGCAGGCAGAATCTCTAAAGGACGCACCCCCCCCCCCCTTCATTCGTTAAACATATCAAGTTATCACGGTTTTTAAAATTTAATTTTATATCTGACGCTCCAATTAAGCTAGTTTAATCCATAAAGAGTTCAAAAATACTGTAAAATTTTGGTTCACGCAATTTACATGTGTTTTTTTTTTATTCATTTACATTATAATTTCAAAAATGTTGTTTGTCTCAAAAAATACTATTGCATTAGGAGGCACAACACGGGCAAATCCGGCAGGGGGTTTCCATCACCGTCTCAGAATTTCATGAATTTTTTTCTTGTGTTGCCTTACCCAAGGAAAGAACAAATCTGAAATATTTTTGAATTACCTCTTTTAATTTTGGAGTTATGGGGAGTCAAAGTACCCCAAAGGAGTGACGTAGAAATAATTTAATTCCTCGGCCCCTCGGTACGGGGCCTCAAACATGGTCCTTAGCGCTAATTTATGCAATTTTCGAAGGATTGGTACAGCTGGCGCCGACTTCTCACAGGAGAACTATTGGCATGGCGATGTAGTATCAATCTAGCAGTTTCATATTATGAAGAAACATTTTTTGAAAGTACAACGGTTTCCAAGAACAATCCTTAATCCCAAATCCCAAAAGTACCTCCTTTTTGGGACATTCCACCGACACGCATGGGGAATTTCCGCGTTAATTTTACAAGTTCAGTCTACTGTAACAATATTGAAAATTAAACTTATCCTACATATATCACAAATAGTTTTTTTTTTATAGGGGCACTCATAAAAAGTACATTACGCTGTATGGGAATCTCTAGAACCGATTCGAAAACTTTTTTCAGTGATAGAAAGCTACATTCAAAAGAATTCTAGTGCATCGCATTCTATGGACATTTCTGTAACTACTGAATTGATTCTAAAGATTTTTCCACTGAAAACTACACTATTCCTGAGTAACATTAGCTAAAATCCATGCCTTTACAGGAACACTCAAAATAATTCGTAAATAATGTCATAACTGTCCCCATTCGCCAAATGAGGAAAAAAATTACTATCTAAATTTGTTAACTCTACATATATGATATCTCTTATACTTCATTTAAAATAAGCAAAATGTAAACTCCTTTTTGGGAGTCATTTTATGTAGTCATTTTCGTGTACAGCGCAAGTGTCATCAATTGCCTCTTTGTTATTCATTCATGCTTCATTTCTTTATGAACCTAAATCGGAAGTCGACGCTGACGAAGTCACTGGTAGAAGCAAGTATTTAATAAACATGAAAATGTTTTTTTCTGATATAAAAAAAATCATTTTAACTATCGCAGATGCAGAAATGTTAACAAAATTTAAATCATACCCGCGCAAAAAAGTCAAACATGCTGAAAAAAAGAGTTTTATGCATGTTTTATAGACAAAACATTTTCATCGAACAGCATTTTAAGTTGTAACTGTTTTTAAAATATAATTTCCTCTGGTGAAATAAAGTACGAAGTAGCTAATGTTGAGCTGAACTTTTACTATGCAGTGGAATATGAAAAGTTATTTGACATCGGAAGGGTTATTGCTTTATCAGAACAAGATGAGATTGTGCTATGATGAAATATTTTCATGCAGTACGTGGCTCAGATTCTTTTACTTGGCCACACCACGACAAGATAACGCAGAAACAGTTACTGCAGACAAGATAATTTTTAGTCCAATTGAATTTACTTCAGTTACACCATTTACCTTTGCTAATGTAAAAATTATCAAAACAGTTCACAATAAACTATACAATAGACTTTATAATAAAAGTACATAAATATCCTGAGAATTTATTATTATTTTTTTTTTTTATTTACCGTTTGTTCGAGATGATGATAGCCGATTTTGTTGTAAAATGGTATACAAGTCAAAAATAAATGATGTAGATTTGTGACAATTTCTTTTATTCACATTATTATTTGCATTTTGTTTATTTTGAATGAAGTATAAGACATGGTATATGTAGCGTTAATCAATTTAGGTGGTATTTTCCTACCTCATTTGGCGAATGGAGACAGTTATGACATTATTTACGAATTATTTTGAGTGTTCCTGTAAGTTATGCTAAATGCATGAATTTTAGCTTATGTTACTCAGGAGCACTGTAATTTTCAGTGAAAAAAATCTTTAGAATCAGTTCAGTAGTTACAGAAATGTCCATAAAGCGTAATGTACAAGAATTATTTTGAATGTCCCTGTAAAAGAACTATTTGTGCTACATGCATCAAAGGTAGCCTATAATACCCAGGAACAGTGTAGCTTTCTATCACTGAAAGTTTTCGAATCGGTTCAGTAGTTATAGAGATTCCCATACAGCGTAATGTAGTTCTTATGAGTACCCGTGTAAAAGAGCTATTTGTGATATATGGAGGATATATTTGTGATATATTTAGGATAAGTTTAATTTTCAATATTGCTACAGTCGATTAAACTTCCAAAAGTAACGCCGAAAAGCCCCATGCGTGTCAGTGGAATGCCCCAAATAGGGAGGTACTTTTAGGGATTTTTCTTGGAAACAGTTGCAAGTTCAAAAAATGTTTTTTTTTTTTTTTTTTTTTTTTTTTTTTTATAATATGACACTACTGAGTTGATACTACATCTCTATGCCAATAGTTCTCCTGTGGGAAGTTGGCGCCAGCTGTGACAATCCTTCGAAATTGTATAAATTAGCGTTAAAGGCTATGTTTTAGGCCCCGTACCGAGGGGCCCTGGGGGGGGGCCTTCGAAAATTCCTAACATTGGATTCACTTTATATGAAGATATATAACTGCACTGTGCAAAAATTTATTTTCTGTATCACGTCAGAGCACAGATTAAAGCATTCTTAAAAACTGTATGTATTTTTTTTTATCAAATTGGGGGTGTTTAGGGGGGGCTTCTTTTGGGGCTCTGACTATTTTCAATTTGAGATATTAATATCCAAGGTATATTATCAAATAAAAAGAAAAAATTCTCTGAAGCACCTCAGAGCCAGTCACAGTCGAGACAATAAAGTGGCACAAATGGCCCTAAATTATTTCTACGTCACTCCTCTGGGGTACTTTGACACCCCCCCCCATAACTCCAAAGCTAAAGGAGGTAAATCAAAAATATTTCAGATTTGTTCTTTCCTTGGGTGAGGTAACACAAGAAAAAAAATCATTAAATTCTGAGATGGTGATTGAATCTCTCTTTTTTTTTTTTTTTTTTTTTTTTTTTTTTTTTTTTTTTTTGACCGATTTGCTCTTGCAATGCCTCTTAAGCGTACAATAATAAAATTTATCCTGTTTATCAGCTATCCAAAAAACGTATTAATGTCCATTTAAAGACATGTAATTTATGAAGAAAGGTTAAATTTACTTAGCGTAAGTAAAAACGCCAAAGGGGGCAGCGACGTTCATTATTTAGGATCTCATGGTCAATCCATGAATTTATTACTGTTTTTACTTGGTTAGACACACAAGATTGAGAATCTAAAACGGCTATGTGCTGTGTCGTCTTCATAGATTCGACACTGCGTCGAGTAAACACGTTCTGTTGTTGTCTGTCTAATCATCAAAACATGCTTACGTAAGGTCATCTATGTCAACGCTGAGTCAAAAATAACACTATGGCACAACATACCAGTTTGAAGCTCATAATCTGACGTGGCTCAAACCTTTAAAAGAAGTGATAACTAGATCGACGTTGATAGTTATCCGGCGATCCTAAACGATGAACAAAACCGCATTTTGGAAGGGAAAATGTCAGTTAATAAAAAAATACACGTAAAACGCGTGAATTAAAATTTTGTAATATTTTTTCTACTCTTTCATGATTGGTTTGCTCAGTTAGTATATCAGCTATGAAAATTAATTTTAAAAATGGTGATAATTTGATCGGTTTAAAAACTATCCTAAAGAATGAACGGGGGTGCATATATCAACGTTCTTTCCTGCGCTGGGAAAAACTCACTCTATGCGAATTAGAAAAAATCAGAAAATTATTCATTACGTTTTCTCTATTTAAAGCTTAAAAAAATTCTTTTTTATTTTGTTTATTTTCTTACACTCATGATACTTTAATATAATTTATAACTCGAAAATATCTTTGCATAAAGTGACCAGACGTCCTGCTTTTAGTGGGACAGCCTGTTTTTTACTTATATGTCCTGCTGTCCCCACAGAACCCTAAAATATCCCTCTTTTCCATTCCTGTCCCGCCAAAGTCCTGCTTTATGAAAAATAGATAAATGTGAAATAAATTGAGAATAAATTAACATGAAAATGATTGTGTTATTTTCATAGTTTTCGTTGCTTCTATTTAACACCAGTTTTTTTATTGGTGAAAATGATTGTTTATTATGTATATTAATACATACCTATAACCAATGGATGGTGATTCTATAGTTAATGTTAGAAAGCAAACTATTTGGGAAAGTTAACCATACGTTAACTATAAAATTATTTTAAAAAAGTTTAGGCCTATTTAATTTTTATATTTGCAATATTTTTTTCAACTCATTTTTCTCATAAAAGTAGAAAAACAGATTTTGTGTAGAAAAAGGGGGGAAATCTTGAGGGGTGTTCGTGATTGATTTTTACCCCTCCCTACTCCGTGGTTTAGAAATGTCCTGGTTTTCGGTTCAGAAAAAACAGTCACTTTATCTTTGCATGAAAAGCAGGAACGACACAATGTCATTAGGATTGTTTTTACAAAACGTAATGATGTGTTTTAACTTGATTATATTTTAATTCATGTCAATTTATTTTATAAACTTGTGTAAATCGGAAACAAAATAAAATCATACAACAAATATAAAATATCGTTGAAAAAAAAAAACAAGTTTTTATTGATAAAGCCTTTTTTTTCTAAATATTTGACTTAATATTTGAAACAGGTAAATACAGTTTTCGTCATGAATTTCTTTTGTTATTTCTCAGTGTTTTACATTAAAACATCTTTGAGCGCTGAAAGCATCTACAAAACTGTCCATGTAATAAAGTTTTAAAAACGCTAATCAATCAGAATTATTTTTTGCATGATTATTCATTTTGGTATAGTTATCTCAATAATTCTATAAACCAACTGGAGTCTTGTATATGCTATACGCCAGAGCATCTTTGAATCTTCCGTTGATAATCGCATGCAAGGTAAGGCTTGTCTTTGCAACGAGAGCTTGCCTGACTGGTGGACCAACTATATCGGAAAGGTTGCCAATGCTGATCATTTTTGCCGTAACATTTGCACTGCCATAGTGATTAACGATCAGCAATCTTAAACTAGGTATATCTTCTTCTCGGTTGCTGGTAATTCTAACGGTAATATTAGTGCCTTTGAAGTCTACTTGGGGGTAAAATGTAACGTCCATATTATCATAGGTCGCGTTGGTTGTATAGTTGACTTTCAAATGGTCAAATTTTAGGAAGCACGTGAAAGTGATATTGGCAGATTCGTAATGAGGTACTGTGCAGTCACCAGCTCGTACTACTTTAGAAAGATGAAATATTCGGCCGTTGTAAATAGTTGCTCGACCTCTTTGTCCAGTATGGTTGAAATTTACTGGAATGCTGCCGGCGATTTTGTAAGGGTCTAATCTGTTGTACTGAGCTTCTTCAACGAACTTACCTTGTATAACTCTGTCTATGTAATTGTTGGCTTCTTCACGACTTAATGCTTGAATACCTATTAATAAACAGTAGTACGTGAATAAATAAATGGAAATAAACAGTAGCAATAATGTATAATATATTGCAGAGTTAGATTTGTGCTATCAATCAAGTTCTATATTCCTAATACAAGTATTTTAAAACTGCATTGAAAAGAGTTAAAAGAGAACTTGGAGATGAACGAGGGCTGATTCCTGTTAAAAACCTGTTGAAAATAACATTCAGATAATGCTCATAGATGAAGAAATGTAAAATAAAGGATTTACAGTTGGAACAAGCTTATGAATTGAGGGACTAATTAATGAGGAACTAATTATTTCGTATGTTTTATTTTTTATTATTATTTTTTTACTCTGTTAACAAATGCAAGAAAAATTATACGAGAATCACAATTTGCATGAAAAATTAAAATGAAACGCTTTCAAAATCACGCATGTTTTACCACTTAATTCTTTATTTAAATACTTTCTTAATTAACATTTATTTCAGATTAATACCAGAAACTAAAATACGTTATGACTGATAAGTATAGCAAATTAGAAAGGCGTAATTTCTTAAATACATCACGAACTAACTTCAATTCGATATCAGAACAAAATTGCATCGTAGTTGCTTTAGCCAATACCATAATATTTTTATGTGACAAAACAGATAATTAAAAGGAGTCATTAATTTTATGCAGCTAAAAAGCGAGAATCCTTATGATATTATTTTACACGAGTTATTTTTTATTAATTTTTGAAAATACACTAAAATTTCAATGTTATTTCTGTCAAAATATAATAAATTACATTCTTTGATTTCATTTATAATTAGTAAATAATTATTTCATTTTCTATAAAAAAGAAAAAAGATTGCCTAAAATTTCAAAACAAAGGAAGGAGATAGAAATGTACAGTTTGCTCTGTCATTCATGGAACACCAATGGGTTTATTTTCCCTAACTTTCAAAATTAATTCTAAAGGTCACCAACAGAGGGCACTTGTCCCAAATGAAGTTCTCAAACTAGCCACCAACTCCTCAAACAGCATGCCACAGTCTAAGATTATCAGAAATCTTTGTAAACTTTTAAACCGGATGTACTTTCTGGTACCAGAATAGTACATATATTTTGACGATAAACCTATTATTCCAGTTACCCAAAAAAGAAAAAAGTCACATGTCTTCAAATATGATATATAGATAGGCCAATCCATGCCACTTTCTTTGTGCGGCTGCATTCAAGAGCAATGACATGATCATTGAAATATTCATAAAGAAAATCGAACACATTAGCCATTTTGCTGGGCATGCTGAGATACTGTTGCTTAAAATGGTGGTTATTTTGGAAACATTGTTTATCAGTTTTTTGAAACAATTATTGCAGCATTTCATCTCTTTTTTTAAGGATATTTGACTGATCAGCGCCCTCTATTGGTAAATTTTGGAACTAAATCTGAAAATTGGGATATAAAATTCCCTTCTATAACATGAGAACATTTCTCACAATTTTCATTCTCTTAAATTGATTTTTAAAATGGGTAAGTCTTTTTGGAACACCATTTATAAACTACACCGTTAAAACTGTTAGGGAAATAATAACAGCATTTAAGCATATGATTCTTAACACAAATAAGGGAACAAAATTTTCAAATTTACTAAAACATTATACACTCATACAATAAGTAGTGACAAAAAAATACTAGATGTTCAAACAGTAGAAATACTCAGAATTACTATTTAGTAATTCGTCTCTCAGAATTCCTATATAGGTATGATAAAAACGTCTGTCTCGTCTTGTACAATAAGCGTAAATCTTTGTCTCGTCTCGTATCCATTCTTACTGCACAAGTTAAAAAATAACGTATCATTTTCCTTTTATCAAATTTTAACAAAAGTATGCAAAAATCTGATGATTCTTTTTTTCTTAGCTGTTGTCCTTGATTAGGTCGAATTACCTATAAAAGTACCCATGTCTGCAGTTTGCTTTTCTTTTATAAGTCTTTTAAAAAGAAATTGGCTGATATTTGTTTCAAAGAAAACTTCAAAATTTTAAGAAAATCATCTGCCCAACCTTCCTGAGCAGTCCCGCAGTGGGGATGCCAATTTCAAGTCCTAGGTCTCTCATCTGGAATTGATTCAAAATTAGGAGACCATTCATAGGGGGCAACGTTGCTCTGCCTAATAGATGCCCCATAATAAAAAGACCAACATCTGTTGACCTCGTAGTTCTGTAAAGCCTCTTTTAGGCCGCTGACCCGGCCATTAAAAAGCAAAAACATTTTTGGACAAATTTTGAATCTGCTCAAATGTTAAAATGTACAGAATCGGTTTTATCCGTTTCTCTTACAGCATAGTTCTGTGGGAACCGTTTTTCTTTTTTTTTTATGAATCAAATGAAATTCCGTTACATGTCTATGGATTTGCCGTATACCAGCCATCACAGAACTTACATTGTGTAATGTACTTTAATTTCAGAAACGCTCACATTATAGGACAGACAGAAAGCTTTGCAGAGAGCCTCAGATTGCTTTCATCGTCATTTAAAAAATAACAATTGCTTGTAAGAAAGTAAATAATATCTCGCATTTAAGATTTTTTTTTAATTTTGTTTTGTTACCCCAATGGTTCGGGCACTAGCTGATCAAACATTTTTGCCACTACTAAGGACCAAACTACCGGCCATTTCAAGCGTTACCTCTTTGAAGGGACTGGCAATTTTCGACACCCAAACCATAAATCGAACCCTGACACAAGGTTTGATAGAAAGGTTCTTTAGCCGCTACATCACCTGGGAGTCATCATTTAAGAATTGCAGCACTAAATAAAGTGTATTTTGAGTTACATTGTATTTCAAATTGTTTCGACGGGCCTTGACTGCGGGTAACTAGAGTCTAAGAATATCTTTCAAAAAATCGATTTGTTTTACGGCTGCTGCATGTTTCTTGAGCAATACACAGTGTCATTAACATATACACTACTGGCCAAAAGTATTGCAAGTTTGAGAAATCTAACCATCGTTTCAAGAATAAGCCCAGAAAAACTGGACGGGAAATTTGCCAGATTTAAATAATTTTAAGAATTTCTGTAGTATACTTGGGAAGAATACATCGGAAAATCACCAAAAAAATAAAATGAGAGCTTCAGGAACTAATAATTTAAGTTGCCACCATGAAATACCGAAGGAAGTGTTGTAAAACATTGTGGATTCCATATCTAAAGGAGTGGCTGTTGTGATCCAAGTCAAGGCTGCTCAGCAACATAATAAATGATCTTTAGTTTAATCGCGTTTATTTATTATACTCTTTTTGCAGAATAACTTGAAATTAATTCTTTATTTAATTATATTCCGGCGAGCCAAAATGGATTATGATTTCTATGATAACCTAAATATTTTTATGCTATTTTTTCAATAAATCAAATAATTGCTTTTGTTCTTTAAGTGAATGCTATCTTGTCCTGGAAGTCACTAATTTAACATGTTGACATTAAAAAATATCAATTATATTCATTTTTTATTTCGATGGGGAAGAAGGGGCTTCATCTTGAAAAGGGTTAGATTTCTGAAACTTGCAATACTTTTGGCCAGTAGTGTAGTTTGGATGAGGAAACACACTGCACACACAAGAGCATTTTTACATATCATATAGAAGGCGTATAGAAGGGATATTTTTAAAACATATTCCTTACTTCCAAGCAGAGTAAACGCCAGACACACCAACAGCAGCATTTTTACCTGAAATATGAAAAACGACATACTTTATTCAGTTTAGAGCTTTTCTCGTAACGCATAAAAAGTTAAATATTTTTAAAAATTGTTTTCACTATGTTATTCCCTCCATAGGATCTAAAAACGAAGTAGGATAACAGAGTTAAATGAAAAAAAAAAATGTACAACTACAGCATATTCATTTGAAAGTACGCTTTTTGTGATGAATTAGCTGAATTGCATGGGTGTATTATAGGTTTGAAGGATAACTTATAAAAACAAAAACTTTCATCTAATGTCCGCTTGTCTAAGAAATTGTGTCGAATAACGTGAATGAGGCTTATTTTTGCAAACACTAATGCGTAAAATAAGCATGAATTTAAAAAAAAAAATTAGTCTGAATATCTGTGCAGTTCTTCAAACATTGTATCTGACGAAAGCTTCCAAAATATATCTACAGGGGCGTAGCCAAGGGGTAGCTGATGTGGCTGCACCCACTCCCAAAATAAGTGATCATGAGATTTCGAGAAAAATTACGTATTTGGAGAAAATTTTGAAACTTCCTCTGAAGAAATTTGAGGTTCAGCTACGAACCTAAGCCAAACCTCTTCTTTCCCCAATTTATGTTTTTCCAATTTCAAAGTCGCAAGTTCGATATTTGAATTAAAAAGAAAAGTTATATGCAAATACTATTAGTCAAAGCAAAAGGAGCCCACCCCCATCCCTAAAAAAAGATATGTTATATTGATTTTTAAAAGTTATATTGGATACCAGTTTTTAAGTTCTCAACCATCCCGGAAAAAAATTTCTACCTACGCTACTGTATATATATATATAGAGAGAGAGCAATAATTTAAAAATAAAAAGGTTAAATGACATTAAAAGTTAAATAAATATGCTTTAACCATAAAAATAAACTAAACAATTCGCCAGATCTCGCTATTCTAAAACTAAAATGACAGAATAACAGTAATAAAAGTATTAATACAAATAAGTTTTCCCAATGGCAAGTAGGTCACAGTTACTCTATGGTCACACCTTCCCCCTCCTACCCTAGGTCTACCGACAAAGCTTGATCCAATTCAAGAAAATATTGATATTTAAATATTTTTTCCATGTTCTCATACCGTTATTGCTAAATATTGAATCTTCAGATGAAGCTCAGAAATACCATGTTTTATTATATTCAGAGAATGAGATTAAGTATACCAGAGATTATACCAAGAACCATATACAATTAAAATTAAAAACCAATACATCTGACTTCATACGAACTTGTAATTTAAAATGTAAGATTAGTTACTAGACAAACGGCAATTTGAACACAGCCACCAAACTCAATGAACAAAATGGTTTTAACTTTACAAAGGGACATTAAAGCGAGCTTAACCCACCAATATGTTTAACAAGTATTTAAATGCAATACTTATATTAAATAAGCAAGTTATAAAAGTTAATAAATTACTTCAGGTGTTTTAGGTTTTAATTACTAATATTATGTATTAAAAAAACTGTAGAGATATATCGATATTAGCTTAAGAAAATGTGTTATTTTGAATTTCTGCTTTTTTAAATTATAAACACGATTTAAACAACCGAAACATCTAGCTAAATGTAAATTGCTGTTACTTGATAACACAGCTATACATATATCTACATATACGTAAGTCTGATGCATTTTGCATAAAAAAACACTATTAAAACGACATACATATTTAACAATACATTATTTAAAACCGTTTGTTAAAAGCATAATTAAATATAAATTTTTTAATTACCTTCTTCTGAAAATTAAGGAGTACAAAAATACACTCTTGTCATTCAGTAAAGTTCATGGTATTTTATATCATTTTATCTGCTGATAAATAATAAACAGCTGCCACTTCACTGACATGTTTGAACCTTCTCATGAAACACTGTAGAAATGTTTCCAAGACTTGATAAATCAGTGAAATATAGATAAATAAAAGACTTAGTCAGCATCTTAATTTCATAATAAGTCTTTAAATAACCACATAGGGTAGGTAAGGGTAATTACGATCATGAGGAAATTATGACACACCCATGCTGAAAAAAAAATATCGCTCTCATCTAGACAGAACAGATGGCTGTTTTCTGTGTAGCAAAACTAGAAGAATCGATCGTAGAAATTATGCGTGTAGGTGATACACGCAACTGGTATAGACGAAATAGTCAAGAATTTCTAATCCGTAGCAGTGGCGGCTCGTGGGTTATTTAACCCTTTGAGGCGCAACCCTTTCCCGATACTGTAAAAAGGGCAGCCGTGGCCATCGCTCGACTTAACTACCAGCAAGATGGCGGACGATCGAAACGTTCATCGCGTGCCACAGATCTAGAGACTCTTTATTGACGCAACTGGCTGTGCCGCACAGCCAGTTGCGTCAATAAAGAGTCTCTAGATCTGTGGCACGCGATGAACGTTTCGATCGTCCGCCATCTTGCTGGTAGTTAAGTCGAGCGATGGCAACGGCTGCCCTTTTTTCAGCATTGGGCAATAGAGATGAGTTCGGGCTCATTTTTTGAAGCCCGAGCCCGAGGACTTTTAATCCGAGCCCGCCCGAGCCCGAGCAATATTATTTAAACCGGAGCCCGAGCCCGCCCGAGCCCGAAATTTCAGCTAAAGAAAAAAAAAATTCAATTACTTCATTGATAGAATACAATAAATTTTGCCGTTTATGTAAATTAAAGACAAATATAGTTGCAAACTCTTAATGCACTTTCTAATTCTTTATATCCATGTTTATCAAATAATGTCGAATCTCATGACTAACTAAGTAATATAAGCCGCCGTTCTGAAATACCCAAAGAGCTTCACGCACCTTCTAGGCGCCCGTGCCCTGTGGCGGATCCAGAAATTCTCTTTTGGGAGTGGCTAAAGTTTGAAAAACGCTTATTTCACCCAAACAAAATATGCAATAAAGCAAAATTTTAGTCTTAACCAATGTAAAAACTTTTGGGAGGGGCTAAGTGATTAAAAAAGATCACTTAACATATTCAAAGTGCATAATGAAGCGGAATGTTACCCTTTAGCAACCCCTTTTTTTGGGGGGGGGGCTGAAGCCCCGTAGCCCCTCCCCTGAATCTACTAGTGCGCCGTGGTGCCCCTATTTTTTTATAAGTACTTTTATATTCCTCATGAATGACTTTTTAAAATCTGTTTCAAGGAGTATGTTGAATAAAGAAGAAATTTTTCACGAGCCCGAGCCCGAACGCAGTTGTGAATTACAGAGCCCGAGCCCGGTTCGGGCCCGGGCTCGGGCTCGGGCTTTCGGGCTCGGGCTGAGCCCGTCTCATCTCTATTGGGAAATCTATCCAGCTGTTCTCGCATTCTTCCATTTTCAGCAGATGTCAGTGCTGTTAAAAAGAATCTTGACCATTTTTTTACGGGAAATGACGTGCTCAAAAATAAAGCATTCCCGTGAAGCTATGTCACCCGCAACTATTTTTATAGAAATGAAATCTATTCTTCGTGACTGGCAACAGTCAAAACGGCAGAGTTCGGTGTTCCCAGAGCGGGAACACTGTGCGTTAAAGGCTTAAAAGGAGGTTCACAAAACAAATTTCGAAAATTAAATATGCAGATACGACGCACCTTACAAATTAAAATATATAGTTACGCTTCCAGCAGTTAAAGGAAAACAGTCCACGTAACTGAAAGGAAACACGTCATATTTTGTCTTACATTTCGTCACCAAGATAAGTTTTTGCAAAGGTGTTGTCTTCATTCATTTTTTTTTCAATTTTTTTTTTCAAAGGATACTATTGAAAAATGTCTTTGCTTTAGATCCGAAACACGTCTTTTACTCCCATCTTAATTATTGACACTAGTTTGTAAAAAAATAATGTAGTGAAAAATGATAGAAATAAAGAAAATTATAAGAAAATGAAATAAAAATTATTTAACTAACCGAACGTGGCAAACCAAGACAAAATCCGGAAGCAATACTGCAAAAAAAATGGCTCAGTGTGCACAATGAAAATGTGCGAACGGAATGATTTCATCAGCGGCATACTTCTTCTCAACTGTCTCCGCTTCTGATCCCAGAGAGCGGTTCAGAGGGAAAATTTTCTGTTCGCACGTGCGATCAATTTAAGACTCTGCAGTAGTTACCTACGCTACAGTGCGTTAGCTATAATAAGCGTATTTAATAATAGTGTGGGCGGGGAAGAGAGTAAAACTCACGTTTTAAATTCACAAAAATTTAGAAGAGTATTTAATATTTGTTTTAAATTGAATTTGTTAATGTGTTTATTCTTTAGTTTCTCCTTTGGGGGGTTCACGTGCTCATGTGCTCCAATGGAGGAGCCGCCACTGGTCCGTAGTATTCTGGCTAATCACAGCTGAATGACTATAGTTTGCGTAACGAGAAATTATTTTTCTAATTTTGGAGCACTAGAATGACCGTTTGGGAGTCTACCCGCTAGCATACGCAGCGATTTAAAGCTATTTTCCTCTGGATACCAGCACCAGATTATAGAGCAGAGATGTAAAAATTGGATTAGTGGGTTCAGAAGTGTCTCGTTCTACGATCTAGTATTTATAGAGAGTACACACATAAATTCTAGTTCCACCCATTATTTTCTAGATGTCAGTGGCATTCTCCCCTCTCCGATACATCGAATTTTTTTTTTAAACTCTAAATGATAAAGTTTAGTTAAAACATTAAGCATGAAGGGTACTTTTTTATAGGCATATTTCACCACTGACTTCAAGTATTTTTAAGGCAACAGTTGTAAAACTAGCAGCACTCTGAACTCGAGTTACAACGCGATTTCACTTATACGCGAATTGGATTTTACGTAGTCTTATATAGATGCTTACTAACCCCTCGGCCGCAATGCCAGATTTTTGTATGAAACGCCAACATTCATTTATAGATTACTTTATGGGGTTGATGGTAATATATAGTTAGGGAAGGATTTCAAACAGTTGTGGAGTTTCAAACGGAGTGTTTATAAGCGTCTTAAAATAATTATGTACGTGTCTCAAAAGTCATACATATATCCCATCTCACAACGCGTAATTTTCCCTTATGCGAGGGGAACAGATCCTTCGCGAAGTTAAGACTCTACTGTACATCAAAATTACTGAACAAGGCAACCAGCATAATATACAGCTAATATTACGATATGAACTATTAATATGTAAGGCATACACAGGGTGTTCCAAAATGGTGTTAACAAGCTTTAACCCTTTAACGCGCAGTGTTCCCTCTCTGGGAACACCAAACTCTGACGTTTTGACTGTTGCCAGTCACGAGAAATAGATTTGATTTCTACAAAAATAGTTGCGGGTGACATAGCTCCACGAGAATCCTTTACTTTTTAGCACGTCCTTTCCCGTCATAAAAGGGTCACGATTCTTTTTAACAGCACTGACATCTGCTGAAAAATGGAAGAATGTGAGAACAGCTGGATAGATTGCCCAATGCTGAAAAAAGGGCAGCCGTTGCCATCGCTCAACTGACGCAGCTGGCTGTGCGGCACAGCCAGCTGCGTCAAAAAAGGGTCTCTAGATCTGTGGCACGCGATGAACGTTTCGATCGTCCGCCATTTTTCTGGTAGTTAAGTTGAGTGATGGCAACGGCTGCCCTTTTTTTAGCATTGGGAAAGGGTTGCGCCTCAAAGGGTTAATTCTGTATCTATCAGAGATAGGAGGGCAATGTATTAAGAAAAATTTTCTCTCGTAAATTTTCAAAAAGTTACACTTTTTTAATTTGCAACCGACCCCCCCCCCTCCATAAAAAAATCTCATTTAGCAAATTGCGTCCCATAGAATAATGAGGTGATGTACCAAGTTTCAGTCTTTGATCATAAAACTTCTCAGACTTATGAAGATAAATATATGCTGGCTTAAACTACTTTTCAATGGCTTTCGAAGAGAAAAAATAGTGTCGTGTTTCAGGGTTCGTACGGAAATTACGAAAGAAAATCATTTCTTGCACTGTAGCATTGAACGTTCACGTTCAAATTTGTGTATAGCACCTGATCATCTTTTTTTTTAGGATTATCTCAGAGGCGTTTTATGATGGAAGGCTGAAATTTTGTACATCACCTCATTATTGTATGTGGCCTATTTTGCTAATTGGGAATGTTTTCGTACGGGGGCTGTATCAAATTTCAAAATTATATTTTTTGAAAGTGAACGAATTGGATTTTTTTCTTAACGTAGTCTTTCTTCATAACGTATTTTGATTTTTTTTTTTTCAATTGACATTGCCCGCTCATCTCTAATAGATAAGGAATTAAAGCGTGATACCACCTTTATGGAACAACCCTGTATATTCAAAGCTTTTCTAAATGTTTCATAATTTTCATAGATTTATCGTTTGTATATCAAGTCCTGCGAAAAGATATAGTAATGTATATTTTTTTTTGCGTCAGAGAAATATTTTATTTATTTAAAAAATATTCTTAAGTAGCTGTTTATACACAGGGTGTCCAGTGCTAACGGTAGCCAATGGCTATTTCCTAAACCGTTAGTCAGAGACACATGGCTCCAGTTGCAAAAATGCTTTAAATTATATAGTCTATCACATCAGAAAAAATTAAAGGCAATAAATCAATTTCTATAAAAATTACGAAATTTAAATTTTTATACGGTCCCCCGGTCCTATCAGTTATGTTTAGAAAAATTTTCCTTACGCAATTTCATGCATAATAAAAAAAATAAAAAAATAAATCCGTCCTTCTACGACCGAAATTCCCCGAGTTACAGCCGCTTAAAGTTAGAGAACTTTTCGAGCTGCGAAATAGGGGTTCTTTACAAAATGAATTTGAGAAAGATTAATGTACATGGTTTTGAGCTTTGTCCTATTTATTAGCAATTTCATTAACTATTTTAGGAATGTAGATTGCAATAAATGAGATTAAAGTTTAACTATGTGTATCCAATAGAGTAACATAAAAATATAGTTTATGCTGAAAATAGATTTTTTTAAACAGTTTTTTAAATGAACTGCCGTTAAATAACTTCCTTCGACTGCAATCTAAATATGTACCGTGTAGAAAACTTACTGTACTTAGCGTAGCACACTCTTGCGTTACACATCTGCAGGCTACACATTTACGATTTAGTAAGTCTGACCTCAGATAGATTTTAATAGAGCCCCAGACAGCACACACAGGTTCTCTGAACGTCTATTAACGTTCAGAAGACGTCTTCTGAACGTTAATAGACGTTCAGAGAACCTGTGTGTGCTGTCTGGGGCTTGACTATAACCCTCTGCTTGCAGAGCCCGATTATGACCAACAGGGGCCCCGGGCCTTGGTGGATTTGGGGTGCTTCTTTGTAACGATCGAGGCAAGCAAATTCAATCTGTATTAAATACAAGTACGTATTTGTTAACAAGTCCTTCCTTCCCTTACTCACATCTGCTAGCGCTTGAAGTGTGGAGTAAACGATTTAACAATTTTGGTCTTTTCCCAAACGTTCAGAGATTTAAAATGTAAAACATAGATGAGACCATGTAAGTCCAAGTGGTATAACACCATTTTTCTGTTTCTTTTCACAAAATGAAACGATCAAAAATTTCTGGTGAATTTACTCATGAATAACAATATTTTAGTAATTTGAGATAAAAAATATAATTTTACGTCAGATGGCAGCTTTTAACTATGAAAAATTAGATAATATGATAAGGAAATAGATCAGAATGAATAATTTTGTATGAAAGAGGTATTTTAATTTTAATGTTCAATTTATGATATTTTCTAATATTTGTAGCATTCACCAGAAAATTTAAATAGTTTTACTTTGTGAAAAAAAAAAAACGGTGATGACGTCCTTTTCGTACGCCCAGTGATGACATCAAAGCATGAGTTGTAAGGCTTTCTGTATGTATAGGAGGTGTTGGTTAGGGTCACGTGTTCAACAAAGGCCATTCTGTTAAGAGTACAAAGTGTGTTAGTTGTAACTCACTTAGCAACCATGTAGGTTGCAGCACTAGTTGTTGTGTAATGCTGAACTTACAATGATAACCTTAATAAAACCTCAAAAATCTCGAAACCAGAAAAATGTGAGTTACACCGCTTGGGCTTTAAGGGGCTCATATAGAAAAGCGTAAACAGAATTTGGAACAACTAAAATTTTGTATCAATTCCATTGCATTTTATATACTGAAAAGTAAGCACTGCATTTGTTACTTTGCCTTTAAAATTCGGGTCAAAGTAGGAAATTATGACACTTTATATCTTTTCCGATTTTGTGAATTTTATTTCTTTTCATAAGAAAAATATAGTTTAAGTAAACAAACGTAACTTTCTCTTTAAAAACACCTTGTTATTTTTTTCCCTAGGCTTATTTGCTTTCAACTTGAGGGAGCGATAATAATTACCCAGACAAAATCACTGGGGTAATTATGAATTATGAATAATAGGAATTATGAATATCCGTGGTGCAATTATAAGACCTCTTTGCTTTCTCTTGATATACTTAAGCGTACAACTTTTATTAACACGCTTTTATTAACTTCACCTGTATGTATGTTTGTATGTTTGTATGCTTGTATGTTTGTAACCGACTCCTTTAAACGGACAGATTTAATTCAAACTTTGTACATTTATCAAGAACCGGTGACAATACAATAATCTTATAAGATTATCCTGATCAGAATCGCCAGGATTAAATAATTTCCTCATTTCTTATCCTGATTGAAAGTAGAACACTTCCAAACATTACAATCTTAAGAAAACCCTTTCTGTGGCCGTGATCGTATAGTGGTTAGTACATTGCGTTGTGGCCGCATTAACCCAGGTTCAAATCCTGGTCACGACAACATTTTTTTTTTTTTTTTTTACAAAATATCGTCATCCATCACATTATGGAAGAGTTGAGTACAAGAACATGTTAAAGCCATTCTTTATAACACGCTTTTATTTGTTGATTAGAGGTTGATTTTGGTGCACAGCAGGGGCGTAGCCGGAGGGGGGGGCTCAGGGGGCTTCTCCCCTCTCCGAAATGGGGCCCTTACTTAGCTTACAATTGAACTTTAGCTTTAAATTTGATACCCAGCCCACCAATAAAATCCTGGCTATGCCTGGTGCACAGTGAAAATAAATTATCTCTTTGTACTTTTCAACTTAGTGCTCCTTTGTGTCTTATGAGAGATATCGAAAATTAAAAATAAATTTTAAATACATACAGTTAAAAATAACTAAAAAACACTCTTTTATAGCAAATCAAACTAAAAAGCGAAAAATAAATATATAGTTTAAAAAACCAAAAAACGCGCTTTAGTGATAAATTGAACTAACTAATAGGCGAAAAATAATTCTTAATATAGAAATAAATTAATGAACGAAAACTAATATTATTGTGAAAAAAGCGTGGAGTGCTCCATATATCAGTTCTTGAGAATATTTGATCGGTACGATTAGTACAAAAATGATACAAAAAATATAGCACAAAGCACCCCACGCTTTTTTCACAATAATATTAGTTTTCGTTCATTAATTTATTTCTATTAAGAATTATTTTTCGCCTTTTAGTTAGTTCAATTTATCACTAAAGCGTGTTTTTTGGTTTTTTAAACTATATATTTTTTTATTCTTTTTTTTGTTAGTGATTAGAGTTACACCGGTGAGTAAATAATTGAAACAAAAACGCATAGCACAGGAAAAATTTCTGTTTGTTAAATTAAAATAGTCTCTTGCTTCCAAAATGTATTGAAAATCAATCTTTCCATGCAGAAAAAAGGACATACCACGTCCGAAAGATAAAACACTGAACAGGTAGATGGCCGAAGTGTAAAAGTCCCGCCTTCGATGTAACAGTCTGGAGTTTGGAGTGGTTTTCTTCACATGTAACGTGAATACGTCTTAAAAACCCTTAAAAAGAGTCCTCTACCCAAGGCATCCCCTCCTTGTAGGCAGATGCCCTTCGTGTAGGCTCTCCATAACACTAAAGATCATAACGGAAAATTATTAAATTGAGTAATGTTGACCTTTTAAGAACATTTTGAATATTGAAAAAAAAAAAAAATCTCCTGCTAAAAGTGAAAACTCTGAATTTTTGTCTAAAATTTTCCTGGTGTTGAAATTCTCATTTCTTTACAGAATGACCTTGCAAGAATAATTTTATATTTTATGCTTTTTAGGTCTTCACAATAAAAAGTTTCTGCTGTCAAAAAAATACTTAAGTTTTTATTGGAAATAATTTTATTGGATGAATGAATTTACGCTTATTTAATGTACTTTAATTTTAGTTCTGTCAGTTGTTAATAAATACCAGAACTGACATGCAGATTCCAAACCGGGCCGTAGGCATGAGAAGTCCGTGCTCTATCATCTGGACGAAATTTGGCTTGAACTAATTATATTAAAGGTAGAAGTGGAGGGTCTTGTTTTTAAGCATGGCACCTAGAGACGATAACAAATCCAATTTTACCATAAAGCTTCTAAAAGACAAAGCAAAAATCCATAGAGATATGAATGCAAGGAGACGGCATTAGCTATCTGATAGTGAAGCCAAAACTGTGACCGATCCGCCATATTGCTTAGACCACATTGCAATAGGACTGTGTTGTTCTATGGTGACAGTTCCAATTTTAAAGAAGTCATGTCGCCAAGAATAATTACGTATTTGACATAACTGTAAAACTCTTAACTGCAGAATGCTGAGATTGTGTATTTAGAACTATTGTAACACATAATTGTGCAACTTTACTTTTTAATCCTTAAAATCGTGCATCTTTCACTGTTATTTAAAAAGAAACCAATAAAATGTTCCGCCATACTGAGACCAACACAGTTGCATTATTTCGTCCATTGCAGAAAATAGCTAATGCCATCTCCTTGTATTCATATCTCTATGCAAAAACAGAGACAGTTCTTAACCGTTTAACGCGTAGTGTTCCCGCCTTGGGAAACACTAAACTCTGACGTTTTGACTGTTGCCAGTCACGAAGAATAGATTGGATTTCTATAAAAATAGTTTCGGGTGACATAGCTCCAAGAGAATCCTTTACTTTTGAGCACGTCCTTTCCCGTAAAAAAAAGGTCACGATTCTTTTTAACAGCACTGACATCTGCTGAAAAATGGAAGAATGCGAGAACAGCTGGATAGATTGCCCCATGCTGAAAAATGGGCAGCCGTTGCCATCGCTTGATTTAACTATCAGCGAGATGGCGGACGATTGCAACGTTCATCGCGTGCCACAGATCTAGAGACACTTTTTTGACGCAGCTGGCTGTGCTGCTGCTTGCTGGTAGTTAAGACGAGCGATGGCAACGGCTGCTGTGCGGCACAGCCAGCTGCGTCAAAAAACGGTCTCTAGATCTGTGGTACGCGATGAACGTTTCGATCGTCCGCCATCTTGCTGGTAGTTAAGTCGAGCGATGGCAACGGCTGCCCTTTTTTCAGCATTGGGAAAGGGTTGCGCCTCAAAGGGTTAAAGAATATCCTGCTAATAAAGAGTGCTTGCATGAATAATCGCATTAATAAGAGTTACATGCATTAATAATTCAAAATGTTTCAGAAATAATCACGCAGGAAACAATTGCGAAAATATAATATATTTTATTAATATTCGTGGTATTGCAGTTTACAAGCTATTTCATAGGATTAATCAAGTTTCTAGAGTATTTTAAAAGATAAACTTTTCAAACAATGGAAAAGCCTCTTCTATCGGTTGTTCTGTCTCAGGGGCTGCAGTTTCAGGAATATCAGTGATGGGATTATCTACAGGAAACCGATATTGTGGTAATCTCTCTGCAACATGGCTCCTAATTTGAGTTTCTATCATTTTTTTTATGAATCCTTTTAACATTTTTGTCACTCCCGCAATAAGGTAATTTGCAGCCCAATTCAATGGCCCTAACCCTGTTATTTTTACGGACATTCCTTTCATGTCTTCGATGTAAAATTGTTCTAGAGCACCATTGACACCCGTTTTTGCATTAGTGCTGAACTCCATGTGAATTTCTAGTAATTTTATTTCCCCGGTAATGCTGATAGTTGGGCCCCAGTTCATGAATTTCACCGTCCCGTCATAGTGACATTGTAAAATGCCAGCTCTTAGATCGGCCTTGACTTGGATCTCGTCCCCATCTTCAGAGAGGGTGCAGTGGTCAGCTCGCTCTAAAGTGGTCAAACCAAGGAGGTAACCATTTGACAATTTCGCCTCTCCGGACACATTTACGAACATGACTTTCTTGTTGAAACCAACGGACCCGTCTTCGAGATAATACGGGTCATATTCGTGACCCCGTTCTCGCATCATGTCGTCAATGAGGTCGTCGATGAATTTGTCACCTCGTTCGACATCGTCATCAAATTGCCTAGCTGTAAATAAAAGAACATAATTGGAATCAGTGAATCAGTAATGCAATAGCTGTTAATGCGTTTGGAGCTTGGGACTGTCATTTTTACATACTACACTACTGGCCAAAAGTATTGCAAGTTTGTCCATAACCATCTGCTAACCATTGCTAACCATCGTTTCAAGAATAAGCCCAGATAAAATGGACAGGAAATTTGCCAGATTTAAGTATTTTTGAGAATTTATGTAGTATAATTGGAAAGAAAACATCTGAAAATCACAAAATAAAAAAAAACGAAATGAGAGCTTCAGGGACCCATAATTTAAGTTTGCACCATGAAACACCGAAGGAAGTGTTGTAAAAGATTGTAGATTCCATATCTAGTAGAGTGGCTGTTGTGATCAAAGTCAAGGCTGCTCAGCAACATAATGAATGATCTTTAGTTCAATTGTATTTATTTATTATCCTCTTTTTGCAGAAAAACTTGAAATTAATTCCTTATTTAATTTTATTCCGGCGAGCCAAAATGGATTATGATTTCTATAATAACCTATATATTTTTATGCTATTTTTTCAATAAATTAAATAATTATTTTTGTTCTTTAACTTAATGCTATCTTGTCTTTGAAGTCATTAATTTAACATGTTGCCATTAAAAAACATCAATTATATAGATTTTTAATTTTGACGGGGGAGAAGGGGCTTAATCTTGAAAAGGGTTAGATTTCTGAAACTTGCAATACTTTTGGCCAATAGTTTATGTTCTGCGGGATATCACAGTTCGTAAGGATTCTGGATTTACTAAAATCCTGAACTTTTGAAATATTCTTGTATAATGGTCTGATATGTTAAAGTGGTTCTCTTTTTTATAAAATGCGGATAGAAGTTCGCTCGAGTATCTCAAATAGTAGGACAATTTCGGGCAATTTTTCAAAAGTTCGGAATTTTAGCAAATTAAGAACCCGTACAAACCCTGGATTTTTACATAACTGTTAAAATTATCTCAGACTGTTTCTTAATAAATAAGTAGTATCATAACATAACAACACAGTATTAGTTCTCAATACTGCTTCAATACTGAATACGGGTAAGGATTTATCAAAAACAATACAGTTTTCCCTGGGTTTAACTCCGAACACCATTTTTGAATTAATATCTCTGTAATGCTCTACCCAACCTTTAATGCA
This sequence comes from Cheiracanthium punctorium, assembly GCA_038373885.1. Taxonomy (NCBI): domain Eukaryota; kingdom Metazoa; phylum Arthropoda; class Arachnida; order Araneae; family Cheiracanthiidae; genus Cheiracanthium; species Cheiracanthium punctorium. The sequence continues at coordinate 234,178 of JAWZYV010012058.1, forward strand.
AATTTTTAAATATTCGATTTTATTTTACCCCTTGCGCACAACGTTTAATTTTTAACGCATACTGTAATAATTACGCAGCAATAGGGAGTTTGTGCAGGCCGGGTTTCACTCACGGTAACGCTAACGTTAAATGACACTGGACAATAAAGCGCATGCGCACGCATACAATCCGAAACGTGGTTGGTCAAAATACTCCGTATACCGGATAGCGTTAGCGTTAGCGTAGGAAGAAACGGTATGCACAAACTCCCTATTGACACTGAATGTACTAAAATAAAATAATGCCGTAGCCATGTATGTCATGGTTTTGAATTACAAGAATTTATTTTCGTACGCATGCATGTACGTCATTGTGCGCAAGGTATTAATCTGAAAACAACTTTCTTTTTTGGTAATTGCAGTACGGAACTAAAAACTAACTTATAATACTAAAAATAACACACAAGGGAATATAAATATATATATATTTATTTATTTTAAAGAAATATATTTTTTTGTTCCTTGCTCGGTGATGCATTTCATCCAATAAACTGTTTATAGTATGATTACATAAGTCGAATTTCCTAGTATATGGTATTAAGATATGTCACTTTCGGATCATTTAATCAATCCGACAAATCAGGTTTAAGCACTAAATTAAGAAGTAACGTTTCTCCATAAAAAGATTGTACCTAACGCAGTAACATTTTATTACGAAATGTTGAATTTCTCCTATTAATAGAGTTAATTTTTAAAATGTTGATTACTTTTATCCAAAGCAAAATGTTTATTCTCCTGAAAAAAGTCAGAAATCCTTATTTTGACCATTTTTAAGTGTTATATTCTTTTTTAAGAAATAAAAAACTTAGGGAAGATTGGTAATGGATGGGCCGATATTTTGTTTGTTTTTTATTTTCCTAATTTTTCCTAATTGTTTTCATGACTCAAAAATTATGTGACTAAATATTTGCCGCAACTATTTAGTCACATAAAACAAAAGTAATAATTTGAATAAAAATTGTATACAGAGAGTTATAATGAAAAAACTGAAAAAAAAAACTTTGACCCATTCAACCCGACCCGTGGGGTTGGCAGAGTAGCAGAGAGAGAAAGGAAAGCAGAATAGTACTTGTCATATAGTATATATATATATATATATATATACTTAATCTAATTGTATACTAATACACATGTAAAGCCTTATGTCGTACATTAAAAAATTAAAATGTTTTAAAGTTATATCAAACAACCAGTGGCGCACACAGGACTTTCTCTAGGGGGGGCTCCGGCCAGCTCATAAAACTTAATGACACCAACCATATTGACACCAACCACGTAAAAAAAAGGTTTTTGTAAATCGTGTCCCCCTTTTATTGTGCTTTTATTCAGTTATCTCAACTTCTAAAAATAAGAATTTGATAAAGTCTTCTGATATATTCAAGTGCCAAAACTTACACGATTTATCGAAGCAAAATTGATAACTCTTTTGGGACGGGTCCAGACCCACTCCCTTGCGTGCGCCACTGAAAACAACGGTCTTTTAACTTTATTTTTGGGCAAAAAATGGATTTTTCTGCTTAATTTATCATAAATTACTTTTCAAATAATTATAAAAAATCTACAAGAGTCAGTAAATAGTTTCATATCCTTAAGAAAGTAAAACCAGAAAAAGAAAATAACCTGAATACATGTTCATGGTAAGGGCAAAAATGACTTACTGATTACCTGACAAGTGACCCATTCATATCCAGGGGTCGCGCTGGCTATTTTTTAAGTTTCGCCAATCCATTCGCCAAATTGGATTTTGCCGGACATCATTAAGAAATACAATTGCCAATATTTTCGCCAAATCGTATTATCTTTCGCCAAACTAATTTTATTATCGCAATTTGCGACGTTGGCGATCGACAGCGCGACCCCTGCATATCCACCCATGATTTCCAAATACAGGGTGTCCCAAAATTGACGTAAGATTTGAAGTAAATAACAAATTAATTAATTTAGTGTTAGCAACCAAAAGAGGAAAACAATTTGACAGCTGGCAGTTTAGGATTACTACAAATGTACCACCACACGAAAGAGCAACGCGTTTTCATTGTTAACACCATTTCAAAAATAATAAAAGTTTGATTCATGATTATTTTGATGAGAAATGGTGAGCAAGGTCATGTGATTTAACACCATTGGATTTCTTTCTGTGAAGTTATTTGAAAGTCAAAGGTTTATGCCAACATGCCCACATCCACTAGTGCATTGAAGGAGGATGTGCGGAGAACTCAACGCTGCATCAACGAAATTCAACCACATTTATTCGAAATGGTTCTGAAAAAATTCGAAAAAAGAGTGCGTAAGTGCCAGCAAAGCCATGGGGGTCATTTGCCCGATGTGCTATTCCATACATAACCCTATCGTATATATGTATGTACTTTTAAGTTTCAATAAAAAAATATATGTAATTGGAAAAAAACTGTGTTTTCTATTTAATTCAAATCTTGCGTCCATTTTGGGACACCCTATATAATCACATTTTTGTGACCAATAATGGTGAAATGCAATCTGAATGTCTCTTAATATTAGTAAATAAATAAACAAAGAACTAATAGCAGTCATATTTATCATAAAATAATAAATAATTTTTAAGTATAAGCTATTTTAGAAAAAAAAAAGAAAGAGCTTACTTTTCAAGCAGATTTTTATGGATCCCCCTCTGGTCAGAAGGTGGCTAATCGCAAACAACTGAAAATTTTGTGTGTTTCTCGAGTAACTATATATATATATAGTTATATCTACTGACACCCCCTAAACTTATTTAACGTAAATACTTTTTCAGGTACAACTAATAACCCATTCAACACCATGGCCCATTCATTAGCACTCTTCCCTACTGAAAAAGGTATTTGTCGAGATTATGTTCAACTTTTAAAAAATAATTATATGTATTAATTGAGCTTTTATGAATGGGAAATATATTTACTTTTCTTTTTATGACGTTCAAAAATGTTTAATTGTCCTTAAATATGTACAGTAAAAATTCCCCGAAACTCAATAAAATCAGCAGACAATTATTAAGAAGTCAGAAATAGCTATACATATATCAGACTTCTGGTCTTTATGCGCATTAGATAATTTCCGCAGCTTAAACGTAGGCTTAGAAGAGAGGCTAAAATAAAAGGAAATTTTTGAGTTTCGCTGGTGAATACAAGTCTTATATTCCATTTTTATAATTGCTCTGTCTTTGTGGTCGGGGTGTAAATTTTGGACAAGTTTACGAAAGGCTTTCTGGCTTGCAAACAGCAGCCGAATGTCAAAAGTCGACAAGGTTAGCCATTTTCGGGGATTTATCGCAGGTTTTGGTGCCAAAAGTAAGCTCCCAAAACTGAACCCAGCTTGGCTATATCTTCTATGTTTGGAGAGAAATTGCCGAAACCTCTTGTTTGAGAATAGGAATAATTTTTCATTATGGTGAAATAATTTGGTCACAGCTTTGATATTTGCCACTACAAATAACTGAAATATTTCACGGAGCTAAATACAAAAAATCTGCAAAAGATTATGTATAAGAATATATGGAGAACTGTTTTAATGGCAACCATAGTAAAAAATGATTATCATCGATTATGCTCGTGCATAAACCGCCAAAGTATCACCAGAAAATAAAAATTGGTGGCAAATATTCAAATAATTAGGTTAAAATTCCAAAGTTTTTGCAATACATTTAAGAGTTTTGAAAATTTAGCAGTGTCCTTCAAACAACGTTTGTCCGGGACCCCGACAAGTTTACTAGACTGCTACGTAAAAATCGAACAAGAAATTATAGAAGAAAAGCTTATAATAGAAACTGTTTAGAAACATGTCTTGTTTGCTTAAACCTCGTTTTGTGGGTTAAGCAGCAGATTAGATTTTGGTGAATACAGCCGGTAGTGTTTATATGTTTACTTCTCACCAGATATCGGACGATTATACCACTATATGTTACCGATTACAGTAACTGTATTGATCATGTATGTAATGTATGATCATAATACATCGATTATTTTAAATCATTTGTTTTAAATTTGTAAAAAGATAATAATCACAGTGAAATCCATTTTTAAAAAAATCCTAGAACAAGGCAATTTTATAAACGCCCCTTTGTAAAATTTGTAAATTACTACTTTTGTAAGCAATTACAGTCGATTGTAATTGCTCTGAAGTCTGCTTCTCACCTTTAATAATGATCTGGCAATCAATGTCGGAAATTTTATTTATTTATTAATTTTTCTATTTATTAACACCGAGAATATTAGTGTTTACTGACCTCATCGGATAACAGTATGTGTCATCTTAACTACTTTACATTTATGTATCAATGAAATATTGTCAACCATATACATACCAATCCTTTGTGCAAATGCAGTACACACCACTGATAAAATCAAAAATCCTAAGAGAAATTTGTTCATTTTCATGCTTCTATTCTGTAATTAAAGATAATTATAATTGTGTATAAAATTAAAATAAATAATTGTGCGTAGAATTAAGTTGAAATTTTCAGTATACGTATTGAAATAATAAACATTGTGTAAAGAGATGAAAAAAAAGTATTTTGTAAATTTATTAAATTAAAAAAAGAACTCAACTCTGATAACAATAATATAATAACAATAGAAGCATGTTCAGTTAGAATGGAAGCTCATATTTTTCATCTTTACAAACAGCAAGCATTGAACATTTTACGTAATTTTCTTAATAACATTTTTTATAAATCATAAGTCTGAAGAATACACTTTTCCCAGCGTGTTTTGAGCGAAAAAAATGCCATGGTGGCAGAAGTCGGTGTCACATGGGTCAAAGAAATCACGAACCCCCTGAATCAAAGCATCGTGATTCGGGAATTGTTTGTCCATGACAAACCTGTCCAGCTAGCGAAATATGTGATAATCAGTCAGAGCCAGGTCTGAAGAATAAGGTGGATGCAGCAGAAGCTCATACCCCAACTCCTGGATCTATTGCCGGATACCAACTGAAACATGGGGTCGAGTTCCATCATTCAAGAGCATGGGACCTCACCTATTGACCAGTGCTGGTTGTTAGATGCAAAGTTTCCTATTGCATTCATCCAACTGACGACGACACACGTCCGCATTAATGGTCTGATATCTCGCGAGGAATTCATAATGGACCACGGCCTTCGCAGTCCACCAAACGGAGACAAGAATTTTCTGGGGATAAAGGTTTGGTTTGGGGGTTTGTTTTGCAGGTTCGATTATGCTTTGAGCTTGCGATTGTCATACAACACCCATTTTTCATCCACAATCAGGATACGAAACAAGAATGACTCTCTGACCTCGCGCTCCTGTACAGCTTTACGGGTCTTCAGGTGCCCTGGACGTTGCTCCTCCGTTAGGTCATGTGGCACCAAAGTTTTAAGCTTTTTCGCCATGCCTATGTCACTAAATGTCGGAAGATTGTGGTGCTACAGAGAGTTCGGCAGTTAGCTGCCGAACCGGTGACGTTGGTAGGGCCTCGACTATCTGCCATAAATGTTCGACATCACACGGAACTGAAATACCGGTTCCAGGTTTATTGTGAAATCTCTACATCGCCGCTACAAAACTTGGTACAAAAATCTAGCTGAAACTCGTGGTGAATCACAATTCGCACGTCGCGTCGCTCCACCACGTCCTTAAATGTGTCCAGTGCCCCAAGTGGAGACAAGCATTAACGCTTGCACTTCACTTCGTAGGGATGGTTGGTGGTGTATCACTATTGTACCAGTCGGGACGATTCATAGAAGTTACCTGTATCATTTGCGGCCAATAATTACGGAAACTACCAATATCACAATTAAAATTTTACCCCCAATTTAAGTTTTATATTTTGGAGACAAATTGAAAAACGTCGTGAAATTGAGGACTGTCCACTGAAATTGGAGACGTTTGGTTTCTTTAGCTTACGTCCCAATGTAACTGCCGGAATGCCTTTTCAATGTTTGAAGCAAACATTCAGAGATCCCTTTGAAATAAATTATTTTAACAATGTCACTCCTGCCTTAACCAAGTCATTCAATAAATTAATAGTCTATGGTATAATTTAATTGGAAAACATTCACGAAAATAAACTCCGATTACATATTCTTAATGCTACATCTATGGCCTTATTTATGACCATCCATGTCCTTACCTTTTTTTTAAAGAGATGTTTATGATTCAGTAAATGGATATTTAAATTTTCTTTATCTCAAAAAAGTAAACTGCTTGAGTTACTTGTTTAAGACAGCTATTCATGTATTCATTTTTTTTTCTTTTTTCGTGAATCGATATCTCTAAAATTTTATATATTCATATTTAAAATATTTTTTCCCCGGATCCTTTTTTTATAATACAAGATCTGTCCGAAAAGCTCGGTGGCAGGTGTCATAAAATAAAGGAAACGAGAATTAGAAGCAAAATACTTTTACTGTTCTCCAAAGTAATCACCATTAACCCTTTAACGCGCAGTGTTCCCGCTCTGGGAACACCAAACTCTGTTGTTTTGACTGATCCAGTCACGAAGAATACATTTGATTTCTATAAAAATAGTTGCGGGTGACATAGCTCCACGAGAATCTTTTACTTTTTAGCACGTCATTTCCCGTCAAAAAATGGTCACGATTATTTTGAACAGCACTGACATCTGCTGAAAAGTGGAAGAATGCGAGAACAGCTGGATAGATTGTCTCATGCTGAAAAAAGGGCAGCCGTTGCCATCGCTCGACTTAACTACCAGGAAGATGGCGGACGATCGAAACGTTCATCGCGTGCCACAGATCTAGAGACCCTTTTATGACGACAGCTGGCTGTGTCGTCAAAAAAGGGTCTCTAGATCTGTGGCACGCGATGAACGTTTCGATCGTCCGCCATCTTGCTGGTCGTTAAGTCGAGCGATGACAACGGCTTCCCTTTTTTCAGCATTGGGAAAGGGTTGCGCCTCAAAGGGTTAACCACAACACACTTTTGACATCGGCTGTATAGACGCTGGAAACTCAGCAAACGCTTCTTTCTGAGTCTTTCAAAGCATCGTTGCCACACGTTTTCAGCAAAACGCAGGCCTTTCAAGACATCTTTGAAGTAGTTAACAAGAATTCTAGAAGTTTCAGATCTGGAGAATACGGAGGGTAATCAAGGATTGGCTCAATAGACTCATCCTCGAAATCTCCCTTTTCGTCTCGACAGCGTTTAAACCACTCAAACACGCACTTACTGCTTTCAAACAGTACAGTACTTTCATTAAGATTTCATGTGTCTCCGTTGCCGTTGATATTCTGACGTTGCTTTATTTCGCTGTGACAAGCTTTCTCACGTTGACTGCGTTAAATGGGTCGTAACTCACACTTCCGCTTAACTGTCGTTATTTAGACGCTAGTGGGCATGCGTTGCCATTCTTTCTGTGCGTGCGTCAGGGCAACATTCTAACGAGTGCGATTTTCGAAATATAGGACCCTTCACCGAATTTTTCGGATGCACCTTGTAGGAAATACCCTATTTTTATCGCTATCCAATTTCTTTCATTTTTCGTCAGAACTCGTTTTTTTGAAACGATTCAAAATCATATATCTGTAACACACGGTTAAAAAATATATATTTAATAAATCAATAATCATATGTAAAAAGTAATACAGCTATCATTAAAGCGTCTTATTTCTACGGTGTGTTTTTTTTAAACTTAATTTACAGATACGTAGATGGTTCAAAAAGTAAGGTAACAAGTGCTCTCACGGGTGCACATACTCCTCGAGCAAATGAAACTCCATATGTGCATGGTAGAGCAGACGTTCACGGCAATCCAATGCCACGTAGTTCGCTACAGTGCTTCCGATGGAACGTATTGGAACATCCTCTCTACAGTCATGATCTCGCACCCAGCGATTTCAGTTGAAGAAGCACCTGACAGGACATTATATCCAAACTGAAGGAGCAGTTCAGGACGTCTTCGTTAAGGAGAACAGCGAACAGGTCCCTGAATTCTTCAATGCCGGTATCGATAGATTGAGGTAAAGATGAAACAAATGCTTTGATGCCCACAGAGACTTTGTTGAAAAATAATTTGTACCAAGTACCTCTCAATGTTTGTGCATCTCTTGGATTTCGTGAATAAGCATTTTGGTTAAAGGATTTATTACCTTAGTTTTTGAGCCACCCTCGTATTTTATGAAGATATCATATTTATTAAAGTATGTTTTATCAAATTTAAATAAAGTATGAATAATTTCTATAAAGAAATTTATATGTACATATTATCAATAAACATTTAAACACATTACATTAAATTTTTACATTGGAAGCATTATTAATAAGATTTTTACATTGATTTTAAAACTCAAATTAAGAATATAATTTTATACTCCTACTGTTAAAGCAATACTATGAAAATAAATACTTTACTATGAAAATAAATACTTTAACAATGTGTTTTGGTATACCAAAATTTGTAAAATTCTATGCTTCTATACTTTATGACTTTCATCTTTCAACTGCAAGTCGTTATGAAAAGTTATTCCAATATATAGGTCATACTTCTGCAAGCTTTCTGGTTTTTGCAACTACATACGTACACACACAAAGGCCTTTCACTTTAAATAAACAACTCTGACAACTCTGCAGAAAATGTGTACTAGAATTATTTTAAGCATATACATAAGAAAGTTTGGCTAGCTAATTTAATTATTTTGTAAACTTTAATTTAGATATGCAGGACCATTGGTAAGGCTTTTTTTTTTGGGAGGGGGGGGGGAGATGTCAATAAACGGCCAAGTCAAATATCGATTTTTAATAACTTATTCATTTTTTTTTTTTTTTATCAACTATATTACGTACTTCTTACTTTTGCTAACTGGGTTTGTGTAATTTTGCCAAGTGTACCAAAAATAGAAATTACAGTTTTCTTTAATTTTTTCCCCTTCTTTTCACCAAGTTTGCCAATTAGGTATCTAATTTTGCCAAGTTCAACAGAATTTAACAGTGTAAGGGAGGGAGGCTCCCTCCTCCCCCCCCCCCCTCTCCGTTTAGCAACTCATATGTAAAAAGTAATACAAATATCCTTAAAGAGTCTTATTTTAGGGGGGTTTTTACCTTAATTTACAGGTACGAAGTTGGCTCAAAAAGTAAGGTAACAAGTGCTCTCACGGGTACACATACTCCCGGAGCGAATGAAATTCGATATGTGCATGGCACCATATGTGTCCCTGTACATGTGGTATTAGCACATTACACATATTAATCATACTTCTTTAAAAAAACAAAAGCCAGTTTAAGGTCTTTTTTAAAAGAAAACATTTCAACTGCAAAGCTTGTCCGTCATCAGCATGTTTCAGCTTTCAACCGAAATACTTAGGAATATTTAGCTGCAAACCTTCACGGAATATAATTAACCACATTTTCTAAACAGTATATTTTAAAAATACCTTTCATAGTATCCAGCCCACTAGTAAATTTAACAACTGTTCCTGTTTTATTAACCGAAAATTACTATTTACAAAAAGTGGTTAATTGTATTACATAGATATTGGCAATTACGGAAATACATTTAATTGTCGTTTGATAAATCTCGCAAATTAATTTTATAATATTTGAAACTTATTGTATAAACTATATCTTTCACATGAACATAGAAAACTAGAAAAATAATTAATATCATTTATTAATTAGTTCTCTGATAAAAACTAAAACATTCCTATATTTTATTCTTACCTCTCTGGAAGCGTGAAGAAACACAAAAACTGTGTCACCCCTGACGTATCACAGACTTCAGATATTCTTTTAAATTGTTTCAGTTGATAAGCCTGAGTTTACGCGATTTATTTTTTTAAATCTTTGCCGTAGTATGGGAAATTACAGATGTCATAATTTTTTCCAGATTAAACTTTCTCCTACGATATTTTCTAAAGCATAAAGACTGTTCAAACTTCGTTTTTAATCTTTTATCACAAATATTTAATTTCACTTAAAAATGATACTCCAAATTAAAATTTCAATGACCTAATCTTATGATGCACTTTAAAGAATGTCAAAATATACTTGCAGTACATTATTTAAATCCCTAACTCTACAAACTCAGTGTATCACAGTATTTATATTCAGGAAAAATCCCCTATATTGTTTTCGTAATTAATATACAGAAAAATCTCTTCAAACGATAATCTTCTTAAAAGTATTTTGGTTATCTTTGTGAAAACAGCTGCATATGAAAAGAGATAATTCAAATTTTAAGTAAGCCAGTGTTACATTACGTAATAATCCATTCCTAGTGGACAGACGTCATGAAAAAATTAGATTTCTATTGATTTATTCACGTTCTTGGTGGACAGTATAGTATCTCGAGGCAAAAAGTTTATTGATTAAATCCATCTACTGTCACGTGGTTGAGTCTGCTCTCTATTCATCTTTTTTTACAAGTTTGTTTTACAAGTCCAGAAATAATTAGGAGAGGAAAATTAACCCATTTATGCCTAGTGTCCCTTTTTTGGGACGGCATTTTCGCTATTAGTCGAAAACGTTATTTTTCCTAGCCTTTATTCATGAGTATTGAGCCTCAACTCTACAAAATATTTTAACATGACCCAGTAGGATGTTGATATTTCGATTTTTATGCTTAATGATTTTAAAAGAAATCATCCCTTGTTCAAGAAGTTGACATCAGAAATTTATCTATTATTTCTGTTGTCAGTAAAAATCAAAGAAAGTCGCAAAAATATCCAGGCACAAATTGGTTAATATTGCACAAGCACAGTTAAGAATTTTTTTTTTTAATTCTCGAAGCTCTTAATATTTGCTGCATTTATTAGAATATATTTTCAAGCTTTTTATAACCTTGCTCTGTAATTATGTTGTTCTAGTTTAAAATTTGCTGACAAATTTTCTGCCACTACTTATAGTTCGTTCGAGCTGATCCTTTTCATACACACTTAACTCCGATAACACTGTGTACTGCTGATTTTTCTTTTTAGTTCTTCATAGTTTATTTAAGGTTTTGTATTCCAAAAATCTTATCTTCCTCGTCACACACATCAACTAGTTTCTACCGAGCTATTGATCAGACATTTTCCAGGGTTGCTCTACTGTGTAGTTTGAGCTGAGTGTTAAGTTCTTTCCTTCCTGTCGGTGTGTAGAATGGAACTTTTTTTGCAGTTGATGAAGTGTAGACTGTTTGTACCATCCAAAACTTACGTACTGCGTTATTTTATTTTTTTATCTAGGTGCCATGTACAGTTATTTTTATTTTCATATTTGTACTACACTTTTTGAACGGTTTTATTTTTCATTATAATATTTTCATGTTGTAATACAGGTGTCTTCAAAATTCTGTTTCTAATTATATTAAATGTCCATCTCCAAAATGCACATATAACAATCTTAACCTCAAATCGGAAGCTTAAACTTGTTCAACGATGTAAAACAATCCTTGAAGAATTTCTTTCAAATTTTATAAAAAGTATTCAAAATTTAAAGTGCGCCTATAGAAAAGTTTTAAAAATCAATGGATCTTTATAATAATGTTTTGCGTGATGTTTGCTTAATTTCTGTATATGGATATGTGTGATGTAAATGTACCAGAATGCCACCGACAGTGTGTCCCAAAAATTTGTGAACCGATAAAATACGTTTCAGCAAAACAGGGCATGCAAAAACCAATTGCAAATATTTCAAACCACACCTTGCGATGTGCATTAAAGAAAATATTTTTTTAATACTTTTTTTAATTATGTAACAAAATGACAATATTAGCTGTCCCCAAAGTTTATAAAATAGAACTAACAAAGCATGAGCAGTAAAATCTATGCTTTCAATAGTTTAAAATCCTGTTCTTCAGTATGACATCGCGTAGATGTTTTCCATCGACATAAATAAGACCTACCGTATTAGCCCGAATATAACGCGACCTCGAACTTTATCAAGGCAATTATAAAAATCCTATATTTAGACCTCGAATTTAGCGCGAGTGAAGTTTTTTTAAGGGAAATGATCGGTCAAAAAACATCTCGTTATATTCGGCCCAATACAGTAATGTCACCTGCTCTAAGTTGTGCCATGCGCTTTCAAGTGGTTGACTTCAAGGAATTCACTGAATAGAATTCTAATCCCTTCTTAAACTGTCAGACACAGTGCTTCACATATTATCAATTAGGCTTGGATCACAGCTGGCCGTTGAAGAAATGCTATACTTTGTTTTAACTCACTTTACATAGCTTTTGAGCTATGCAGGAGAATATTATACTATTAGGTTGTAACGAAAGTTTCCCGCCACCGCAAACATCGTCAGCACACAGTTAGCGTTGGCGTATTTGCTCATATTTTGTCAAACGATTTTCGGCATTTGAAAGAAAGAGGCTTACTTTATAACACTGTGTTGTGAAATCTGTAAAAAATATAGTTATCATTAAGTATAAGGTGTCCCAAATGGAACTATCACTCTAGAGGATTAGAACCATCATTTACTTCCAGTTGTGTTGCAAAAAGTCAGCTACATAATATCAACAAATTATGAGTACAGCTTTAAGTACTATTGTTGTATCATGTGACATTGTGCAGGTTTGGTACCGAAAGTTCAAAATCAGTTATCTAAGGAGTTAGAAGTTAGTTTTTCAGGCAGATATGGCGGAAAACTTTCGTTACAACCTGATATTATTCCCAAATTTACCACGCCACGCACACACTATCTGAAAATGGCATGAGATAATTTTCTAGTGCTTCTATGTATTAAGAATTATTTCAGTCACCTACAAGCTCCATAGCCATTTGATAACTGCTGAAACGGAAAGCCACCTACACCACAGATCCACCATCTCTTTACTTACTAAAATAGTTTCCGTGCTCTTTCAATAAATCATGTCAAGAACTATCTCTGTCAGGTCTGTTGAGATTCTACCCCCCCCCCCCAGCCAATCGCTGAAAATGACAGCCCATTCACATCACATAATCTGTAGTTACAAGTCCACTTACTAATGATGTAAAGTTTTGTGAATGTAGGAGCTACTTTGCTTGGATATTACCAGTTTCTGTAATTAATCAACGAACAGTGTTCTGGCGATTTGCAACCAGGAAGACCGGGTAATTTCGTGAACCGACATCTTCTGACTGCAAGCCACTGTTTTGGCAAGTTTACCGTAATGTTTAAGCCATTCCATCTTATCACTATCGAAGGACGTACTTTTTATTTTGCTGAGCCAACACATGTCGTTTTAATAAGTTTATGCTTCAATAGTTTCTTTTAAATAAAACAGTTTTAAGTAATTATAATCACTTTCTTACATGGCAACTAAGTGTATCGAACCTGGATTCATTCGTCACATTGCAGTTTAATAATTAAAAAGTACCTTAAGCAATAACTACAGTATGCCGTCCCACCCTCTTAAAATAAAAAGTCAAAGAAGCATTACCTGCAGAAATAAAGTGGTTTTCTCGCATCTTTCCCGCATCGATTTTTTCAATAGGTATAAACAAGTTCTTACCACTACCTCGTAACAATTTTATGCCCACCCAGTTGCCTAGGTAGTTGTCGCCAGGTTGATGAATAATCGAAACATTTTTTTACTGCACTGCAATTTAAACCTGAAACAGATCTATTTGCATCAAGCAAGACTTCAAATCTGCCTATCGATGCGAGACTTAGTCTGCGTTACGAAAAAAAAAATGAACCTTCGAAGTATTTTGATCTAAGTTTCTGGAACAAATAAGTTTGTACTTTAATTTTAACTTATCAAGTCATTTGAAAAATGCTAGGTAATAATTTAATAAAAGGACCATTAAATACTGAAATATCCACAATGCAACTAAATTAGAAGCTGAAGCAAGCAAGCAAGCAAACTCTCCCTCTCTCTCTCAAATTTTACTAGGATTTGTGTGTGTGTGTGTGATTTACGGGAAATGATCAGTCAAAAAACATCGCCTTATATTCGGGCCAGTGTGGTATCTCCTGCTTCTTAACCTACCTGCTCTAAACAAAAAAATTTTGAAGTCTCTGGTTTTTAAGTATGCCTTTTCTTCATAAACTTAATTGATCGAAAACAAAGCATGGTTAAGATTGTGGAATTTTAGGGATATAAATACAGATCATATTTTAAAATATTTCATTATCTATTTGAATTGGAAAGTGCTCTTTAGATACAATATTTATGTAAACTGACTACTGTAACCAGCTTTATAGCATCCTTGGTATTAATTCAAGCCAGTTAAGTAGAACTATGCGAGGATGAATAAATACATCCTTTGAGCTATTTTAGTACAGTAAAAACAAAATAAATTCAACATATATAAAAATTTAATATCCACCTAGGGTACAATTTAAAAAGTAGAAAAACTAAACCTACACATTTATGAATAACACTAAAAATTAGTTCCATTAACAGTCATTAAAATAATACAAATTGTGAAATCTGAGTACAGCACTTCACTTTGTAATTACTGTGGATCGTCCAATGTAGATTCAATCAACTTCATCTTCCATACCAGAGCTATTACTAGTTTCTGCCTCATCAATGTATTGCAAATCTTCAAAATCTTTAGATCCTTCCAATTCATAGAAACTGTCATTTTTTGAATCATCTTCAGAAAGTTGTCGAGGACTGACTTCTTCTGAACTTTTAGTTTCTTCTCGCGCCTCGGTCTGGGGCTCAGCGCCTCCTTCGCGTACTTCCCGCTCTTCAGTCTGGGGCTCAGCGGTCTGCTCACTTGCTTCAGTCAGGGGCTCAGCGTCCCCTTCACTTGCTTCAGTCAAGGGCTCAGCGTCCCCTTCACTTGCTTCAGTCAGGGGCTCAGCGTCCCCTTCACTTGCTTCAGTCAGGGGCTCAGCGTCCCCTTCACTTGCTTCAGTCAGGGGCTCAGCGTCCCCCTCACTTGCTTCAGTCAGGGGCTCAGCGTCCCCCTCACTTGCTTCAGTCAGGGGCTCAGCGTCCCCCTCACTTGCTTCAGTCAGGGGCTCATGGCCCTTTTCGCGTACTTCGCGCGCCTCGGTCTGGGGCTCAGCGGTCTCTTCGCGCGCCTCGGTCTGGGGCTCAGCGGTCTCTTCGCGCGCCTCGGTCTGGGGCTCAGCGGTCTCTTCGCGCGCCTCGGTCTGGGGCTCAGCGGTCTCTTCGCGCGCCTCGGTCTGGGGCTCAGCGGTCTCTTCGCGCGCCTCGGTCTGGGGCTCAGCGGTCTCTTCGCGCGCCTCGGTCTGGGGCTCAGCGGTCTCTTCGCGCGCCTCGGTCTGGGGCTCAGCGGTCTCTTCGCGCGCCTCGGTCTGGGGCTCAGCGGTCTCTTCGCGCGCCTCGGTCTGGGGCTCAGCGGTCTCTTCGCGCGCCTCGGTCTGGGGCTCAGCGGTCTCTTCGCGCGCCTCGGTCTGGGGCTCAGCGGTCTCTTCGCGCGCCTCGGTCTGGGGCTCAGCGGTCTCTTCGCGCGCCTCGGTCTGGGGCTCAGCGGTCTCTTCGCGCGCCTCGGTCTGGGGCTCAGCGGTCTCTTCGCGCGCCTCGGTCTGGGGCTCAGCGGTCTCTTCGCGCGCCTCGGTCTGGGGCTCAGCGGTCTCTTCGCGCGCCTCGGTCTGGGGCTCAGCGGTCTCTTTCCGCGCCTCGATCTGGGGCTCAGCGGTCTCTTTCCGCGCCTCGATCTGGGGCTCAGCGGTCTCTTCCCGCGCCTCGGTCTGGGCCTCAGCGGCATCTTTGCGCGTCCCGGTCTTTGGCTCAGCGGCTTCTTCACATGCCGTGGTCAGGGGCCTAGCAGCCTTCTCCCGTTCTTCTGTCTGCAACTTTCCGATTTCACAAGCTTTTACCTCGTGCTGCTGAATATCTTTGATTGTTTTTTCCAACATGTCTTTGAGAGAGTCTACAGTTACCTCAGTGTCTCTAGAAGATTTCAAATTATCCTCAAGATCATCTTTAGTTTTAGGCTTCGCAGTCGCCTTTTGAGATTCACTTTTGCACTGTTCGGTCTCCCTGTTAGTTTTACTCCTGAACTGCCCAATCTCCACATTAGGTGTACTCCAGAGCTGTACATTCTCCCCTCTATGTTCAATTTCAGACTGCGCAATCTCTTCAGAAACTTCCGCTTTTAGCTCCTGGCGCTCAGAAACTTCACCATCTTTTTCAACAGGAAATTGAAAATTGTGTATACGTTCGCGAATGTGTTTCTCTACTGCATTTTCCAAGACGTTTTGAACAAATCGTTCAAATATTCTGATAAATTCACTAATTAAAATACCAAGAAACCAGTTAAGAGACCCCAGGCCAGTTACGTACATTTTCATGCCTCTCATGTCATTAACAATGAATTTACAAAGTCTTCCATTGTTCCCCGTTTCTGAATTAACGGTGAATTCTACGTGCACTTCAATGTAAGGTAAAACTCCTTGAACAGTAATAGTTGAACCAAAGCCCATAAGCTGAGCACTCCCAGAGCACTGGAAATCTATAACTCCAGCTCCCAAATCTGCTTTCACACAATATTCCCCACCTTCATTGTGTAAGGAACAGTCGCTTTTCCTGTGCAGAGTACTCAATCCTTTGATCCGTCCATCAAACAACTTTGCTTCACCATTTACATTCACAAACAGTAACTTTTTATCGAATCCTACAACAGTGTCTTCTATAGCGTAAGGATTGTACTCTTCATTTCTGTTTCTAAAGATGTCTTCCAATAAATGATCAATGAATTGTCTTCCCCTTTTGACTGCCTCCTCATCATATCCTGAAAAGGAAAAAATGAAATATTCACTTTTGGTTTACAGCATTTAGTAAGAAGTTCAATGCTTCACTTAAATTGCCAGTCACTATAAAAATTTCATAAATAAAAGTTCTATAATGCAGTATAATAACCAGGGGCTTTAACCGGAACTGAACCAAAAAAAAAAAAAAAAAAAAAAGTTATTTTGGTCTGAACGAAAACAGGAAATGAACCTGAAAAATATATCGGTTTATTTCAGTTCGATGTATCTTCAATCATTTTGTTATTGTAACGAACTTATATTTTCTAATTCAACGTCAACCATATAATTGTCATCATTACATGTACAGTCTGTTTTTGTTTCTCAGAGCCTTCCTCCCATGTCGCTCTGCTTTAGAGTGATTCTAAAAAGGTGGGTCACCAAACGTTAATTCTAATCCATTTTTCAAATTTTGGAATTTTACTCCGATTTTTTTATATTATAGTATATAAGCCTGGAGTAGAGTATACAAACATAAAAAGACAGCAAGTGTTCTGGAAAATTACTAATTAAAATAATAAATTATCAGATCTGTAAATTACAAATTTGACATCTTTGCTCAGTAGGTTACAGATTTTGGACAGTGGTGATCTTTTGGTTATTGATTTTGAACATTGAATTTTTAAGATACGCATTAAAAAATGCTAGTGGTTAAAAATGCATTAAATAGGCTCTATATAATTGCATTTTGCTAATCATATGTGTGGTTTTCTTTTTTCCTTCTTAAGAAGTCTCATGTTTTGATAAATATGTTTTCACGAGTCACATTTAAACAATATTATAAGCAAAGCGACACATTTAATTTTAATTATACATGTTATATGCATTTAAATAAAAATTTTTGGTCTTGCAGTTTCTTTTAAAGAATTGAGATCTAAATTAAGAGACTGAAAAACAAGCAGAAACAAATTTGTTGCTATTTAAAAGCAATTTAATGGTCCTCTAAATTACAAATCAAGTTTTAAATGATGAAACCCTTCAAATATTATAGGGTTTGTCAATACATTTTATTTAAAAATAAAATAAACTGCCTTGATTTAATTTTTTTTTAACTTTAAAATTTGTCTATCTCTATGAATTTCAAATAAAAATTACGTTAGTCCTGTCACAAATTTATTTAAAAAATTATTAATGTTTCGATTATTACGCAATTTGAATTCGTCAAATAATTTTCTTAAGTACATTTTTTGAGAAAAAAAGCATCCGTAACACTTAAAACATTGAATACCAATTTATAGAGTTAGTGAAGTTTTACTACTCTTTATAAGTCTTACGAATCTTCAGACATGACAAATTAACCCATTTATGCCTAGCGTCCCTTTTTTGGGACGGCATTTTCGCTATCAGTCGAAAACGTTATTTATTTTTCCTAGCCTTTATTCGCGAGTATTGAACCTCAATCCCAGAAGATATTTTAATATGACCCAGTAGGATCTTGACATTTCAATTTTTATACATAGTGATTTTAAATGAAATCATCCCTTGTTCAAGAAATTGACAGAAATTTATTATTTCTGTTATCAGCAAAAATCGTAGAAAGTCGCAAAAATATCCAGGCACAAATGGGTTAAAAGTAAGATCGAAGCTACCACTATTTTATTTCGACCGTACACGTGTGTTTGACATGCTCATCAATGATGTTAACCATTATTTCAACTAAATACATTCTATTTCACGAATAAAATCTGTTGAATTGAGAAATAAGATTGCAGTTAATGACTTTCTTAAATTTTTAGGACACTGGCAACTCTGACAATAAATTAAACATTAAAGAAATCAGTGTTTCGATCGTTGCGCGATTTGGACATCTTCGCTCAATAATTTAGTAAAGTATATTTACAGCAGATAAAATGCTGAAAATTTTATTAAAATGCTTTAAAACGTTTAAAAAAATATTTTAAAGGCTGATAAACGAGTTAAGATTATACATTATATATTATTTTTGCTTCCAAACAGCATTGTTTCGATCGTTATTTTTTGACAAACGGAACTGGCAAGAACACATTGGGATTCTTGTTGTGATACTTTAATATTTTAAACATGCTATTACCATATGTTGTCCGAAATAGTAAACAAAATCAATTTTTTTATATGCATATAATATTTTGATTATGAAGCTTCTATATACGGGCTAGAATTTTTCTTGGTGTTGCAGAGCATCAGTTAACGTTAAAGATGTCCAAAATTAACCGTCTGCAGCTAATTTTTTTTTTTTTAATTTAAGGATATTTACAACAAAATTTTGTAATAAAGGATTCCAGTTCTTGTTTCTGAGCAGAACCAAAAATTCACCGAGAGAAAAAAAATCCGTTATAAGATCTTTTTTTTTTTCTGAGATAACTAAGTTAGGATGCGTGTTTGTACGCACCTTTTTAGAATCGCCCTTTAGCAAAACGGGCGGTACATTGCTTCTAGATTTTCTTTTTCATGTTCACTACTACTTTTCTGTTTGAGTTTCGCATGAAATTATTTCTAGAAGGCAGATTTAATTCAATTGATGATAGAATTATATTTTTAGTACAAATAAGAATATGCATAAAATAAAATTATTCATTCGGAACTGAATCGAAAACCGGAACTCAACCGATATATTTTTTAATTGAACCGGAACGAAAACCGGAACAAATAAAATTACGGTTCGAAGCTCTGATTATAACTTCACTACAGCAAAATCGGAAAATTTGTAATCTAAATAACTGCCATAACAGGCTTTTTTTCTGGTGAATTCTTTAAAAAAAAAAAAAAAAAAAAAATCAGAAGAAAGTTTGGATTACAGTAGTCTGTTAACTTAAAGTATACTGTACTTTTATGAAACTTCGAAGTGATATGCTCTTCTGGAATTTAATGTAGTCTAAAATTCCTATTCTATTAGTCAAATAAAATTTTGCATTTTGTCGCATGCAGATCTGTTAACTAGAACGCGAGATAGCGATTTTCAATTTTCCCCCATACGATAGCATCGGAGTAGGATAGCATAGTAGTTTCTCTGCCAAATATTGGCGATATCACTTAGTTGTGTTCAGTTTTGGGAACTTTTTTGGTACCAAATCTCGCAATATTTTGCGAAAAAGTAGCCAAATTCGGCGACGACGTGATTTTATTAATGAAGCCTGTAATGTTTGCTTCTCTCATAACATTACAATCACGCAATCGAATGAACGAAAATTCTCAAAAGTGCCAAGAAACTAAAAACATTGAAAGTTATACAGATATCGGCAGAAGGTATAAATACGCGAGAGCATGTCATCCATTCAGTTGACAGTACTTGCTTGCAAAGAACACGTTACTTGTGAGAGCTATAGAGCCCTATTTTGTGCGACGCTCTTTCGCTCTTGCGAAGCCTATTTCTGAAGGCTGTTCGCGAGTTCTTTACTGTTGCATACTGAGGAGCAGTTAAGAAGTTTGCTCGAGAATTCCACCAAGTTTTAGCCTGTGGAAGGGTTTTATTGTATTCGGATTACAGTGTTTGAGGGAGCTTCCGATCGACTGACCGTTTTAAATTGAGAGCCGCCTTCTGATTTCTTGTGAATGGAAGATCATTATTTCTGGAAATTCGAAGAGCAAAGTTTAGACTTCAACTCTTTCCATAGTGCACGCATATTTGTGATTGACTAGAGATGTAATAGTCAACTTGCGTTTAATTTTGGTTTTGTAATTGATTTTTCTTATTTCTAACTTTGTTTTAAGTGGCATTAATTCCTTACATTTTTCTTATAAAGCTGATAAGCGTTAAGTAGCACTCATTTCTTTCATTTACTGCCTTATCAGGCATCTATTTTACTTATTCATAAAATTCAATCTACATCCAAGAAATTTTCTTATTGCTGTATAGATTTGCATGTTACTAGTAAATCTAAAATGCTGGGTGTCATCCTAAAAGGCACGAAATTTCAAACTGAGTACAAAAAATCCTTGAAGAAAATTCAGTTTTTTGAATGAGTAAAAAAGAAAAATTCTTCATGCAGTCTTTATCACTATAAGAATTTCAACCCCCCCCCCCAAGAATTACATTGCAAACTAAGTAATTATGGTACAACAGTTTCTAATTTTTAATTTCTTTTACTTAAATTTCAAAGAAATTAATTAACAAGTTTTAGTTAGCAATAGCTTAAAATGATATGGATGGACAAAGAATTTTTTTGTTTTTTTTTATACAATGTGTTCACGAAAATCGTTCCCCGTTATCAATACTAATATGCAGTTGCTCGAAAGCTATTTAAATGTTACAGATTTTGAGACACCATTCTTCCCGAACAACAACAAAAAAAAAAAAATAAATAAATAAATAAACCACAGATTTAAAATACTACAACTAATACTAAAGAAATTACAAGATATTGCAATTAAGAATAACGGCTTACCGCATTTTTCGTAAGTTCTTCTGCTAAAAATCATTCTCAGACATTTTGTTAAGAATTGTGTAATGACGATGAATTTTGAGGCATATTGTAACAAACAGATCACCGCACCTAATAGTACATTAATTACAGGTAGGACATATCTCAATATTTTTGCAAAATCCATAATTGCTGCCTCCAAGATATATTAAAACGTTTATACAAAGTGTTATATCTTTAAACACTAAGACGCATTTTAGTTTTATGAAAGAAGGAATGAGACAGCTAACTAATTAATTATAGGCTTTTGTGTTTGCAGTACCCTCTAACACACCCTCCTTGAGAGATCGTTCTACGATTTTGATTCTCATTAGAAGAAAATCCGAAACATTGGGTACATTCATAAATGCTAAACCAGTACAACTAGCTTTAGTTTTAGGCGTTCTTAATTCCACAGTTTTTAAACCTACGCCTGTTGGTCACCTTTCTTAAAATCACCTCAGTGCAATTATTTGAAAAACTAAATCGACTGAAACAGGAGCCAGTTGATTCAGCTTCCGATAGTTTGTTGTGCAGTTTCTCTGAAGACATTGTAATAAGCCTCACCATGGCACAGTGGTTATGTCACTGGAAATGGTAGACGGGCGAAGTGTGAAGGTCCCGGATTCGGGTCCCATCACGCGTCCGTCGACCTAACCGTTCGGAGTTTTCCGTGATTTTCTCCGAAACTTAGCATAAATATGGGTTAGGACCCCTTAGAAAGACCCTCCCCGGAGGGCACTCCCCCTTGTGTTGCCTTTCTGACTAGGTTTTATAAGTGAGCTTCGAACCAAGCACACAAATCCGATATACATGTTCACAACAACAGCAACAGCATTCTGATAAACAAGAACATCACCCAGCAACGAAACTGAAATCGTTCTTAAACTCGAAGGAAAGTAAGACAACTAATCACACCTGTTCTGGTTTTGGCACGAAAACTAGTGGCCCGAGTTGATGAGTTTACGATCGTTTACATCTTTCTGTTACAAATTGCAAATGACCGACGAAAGAAATTCTGGCCCCACAATTGAACGTGCAAGGTATCGCGTTTGCACAGGTTGTTTCACCAGACTGAAAGTGAAACAATATCCTCCAATCCGAAGTTCAACTACAACCGGGGGGGGGGGGGGGCTTCAAGGTTAAGGGCCTGCCCTACTGCAAGCCAATCGCCTAAATGTATGGTTGTGGGTTCGATTCCCTCACAATCAGCTAGCTGTTTAAATTACGGCTGAGATGCAGACCCACTAATCGGTCTATAAAACTGGTTTTAACTACCAGTTGGTTGATTCTCACTAATTGGTCTGTAAAACTGGTTTATAATGACGATCAATAGTGTTTACCTCTACATCTCAGCCTTACCTTCCCTCTGTTAACAAAGCCTGCCCCACCAGTAGCATAGTGCATTACGCACTGAACTGGGAGACGGGAGGTGCCTGGTACGAAACCGGGTTGCGTCCGCCGACCTAACCGTTCGGAGTTTTCCGTGGTTTTCTTTGAAACTTAGCGTAAACCGTAGTTACGAAAAGAATGTTATTATGAAAAGTACTTTACGTTTGCTGAAGCTTCTAGAAAGATACAGAATTTTTCAAAGGTAATCATTTTTCTTGTATTTTTCATTTTAGTAAATTCAAAATGCATATTTTTAGTGTTGAAATAGATGTTGATTTAAACCGTTATTAGCAAAATTTGAACTTCTCCTCCTAAATACTTTTGAAAAAATGCAAGTTTAAGTTGAAATTTCTAAATTTTGATATGTACTCTTCAATTATGGCCACTCTTTCTTTTAAAAATCCTGTTAATTTTATATTGAGTATGTTCTAAAAACTCTCCTCAGCAAAACTCTCCCCACGTGAAATGCATACAAGCACGTCTCCTAGGCAACGAAATTAAATAAACCGAAGTTGTTATGAACGAAATTAAATAAACCGAAGATTACAGGCAAAGGAAACTGATAGCACTAAACACACACATTCCAGTTTTCTTACGAAAACTCATGCAACGAGTTTGTAGTTTACGAATGCACCTATTATTAACCTTTTACAGACTGCATTCAGATCCAGGCATATTTTTTTTTCGTATTTTGTCTTTTAATGCGTTAGTTAAAGAATATTAGTATTTAAATGGGAAAAAAAATCTTACAATTTTCACTGTGTTTCCAATTGAGAGCATGGATCATTTTTGACTGTAATTTACTTTGGTTTCAAAAACTGAATATGCAGATGGGTAGTTTAAATAATAAGTGAAATATTAAAAATTAGGAAAAGATTTATTTTTAAATTTAAGTAAAGATATGAATTATGTTTGAAGGGGGATGTTGTATCAAGATAGCTTCTTGAAAATTTAAGAAAATGACTACTATAGCTGCTTGTTCATAATTTTGAAATGATTTATTTATTTTAAAATCGATATTAACAAATGAAATACATTTAACCCATTTATGCCTAGCGTCCCTTTTTTGGGACGGCATTTTCGCTATTAGTCGAAAACGTTATTTATTTTTCCTAGCCTTTATTCATGAGCACCGAGGCTCAACTCTACAAAATATTTTAACATGACCAAGTAGGATGTTGATATTTCGATTTTTATGCATAATGATTTTAAAAGAAATCATCCCTTGTTCAAGAAGTTGACGTCAGAAATTTATCTATTGTTTGTGTTATCAGTAAAAAATCGAAGAAAGTCGCAAAAATATCCAGGCACAAATGGGTTAAGGTCTTATTACACGAAGGAATTTTCGTGCGATTGGGTTGTTGCAACCAGTTGCAGAAACCTCTTTCCTGGAAATTTCCCTCGGTTGCCTAGGGAACAGTCAACTCCAACTTTTTAATTCAAAGGCAAAAATATTGCAGGTTGCTGGAATTCCAGCCAATTGTAGTGCTTCCTATTTCTACGCCACAACACAAGATGGAGGAGGAGTCAGCGTCAGCCATGCCGCTCGTAGTGAGGGGGATCAGCGTGTGCGAAAACAAATGTCCGTGAAATGAAATATCCACATGGAAATTGATTTCATTGACGAAAATAAAAATATATAACAATCCGATCCGTAGATATACACGAGATATAAACAACTAACGATATGCTATTTATAATTACATGCTCTAGCTATCGCCAATACGGCGAATTTCAGGCGTTTGTGAACACAGCAGAGTTTGTTTACTATGGCAACCCTGCGTTCTCATCTAGGCTCACTGACTTGCGGGAATGAATCGCAGCAACTGGTTGCTGCAACTAAAGTTGCTCCTAATTTTGCCCGTGTAATAAGGCCTTTACACATCGCATTTCCTAAATCTAGAAAACAAAACAGAAAAATAGCTCACTGCACTGCGAAAATATGATCACACATGTAAAAAATGTTTTCCTCCTCAGCAAAAAATTTCGCCAATAGCTACCGATTGGCGAAATCTCTCCGTACAGTCCTGTAGATCACCATGCAAGGGCTCGAAGATCCATGCGAGGCCCGTAGAGAAAAATAACTGTTTGGAAGCCATGTTAATGCCACTTCAATGGGCTCTATTCTGCCAAGTTCGTATACGCGAACATTCGGATATGTAACATCAAAATAACATTTTTCTCGTCTTGCTAACGTATGTTGGTATTCTGAAAGGTACGGTGGAGCTTAGGTGAAGATACCATAGATTTAGGAATATCTAGATTGCTCATCCAATGTTCCTAATCGTGTGCTTTTTTTGCTGCCAAAAACGCACCCCATTTCTGCCACTATCATGGCTACCGTCGATGTAAAATAGAACATTCGTTGCAATACTCCAGAAAAATAAACAAGTTCGAGGGAAATTATTTCGATACGAGTACTTTTTAGAATACAGATCGTTCTAAAATGGTTGAAAATACCATTATAATTTAAGTAATTGCCATTCTGCGCATGCGCATGCCACTATCATGGCTACCGTTTGGAGGCAACAAGTTTTCTCTCGTTATGCTCAATCTAGAGATTCCTATATCTATGGCAGATACTTCCTACCGAGTGTTTACATTAACATACGTTTCGAAATATGGCCGCATTCGTAAACGCCAAACGAGTTGCACTCGTGCAACGATTTTCCATCTAAGGCAGTGTTTCTCAACATGTGGGGCGTGGAACGTTTGCAGGGGGGGCGCGAGAAAGACCAAAGAGTAGGTAGTGATGCATGTTTTTAAAAAATTATTTATTCTCATTTTTAATCTAAAACATATCTATTTTCGCTTAAAATGTTCATTTAAACGTTACTGATAACATTATTTTGTAGAAAATTCGACTAAATGTTCATTATTAAAGATTAAAAAACTGAATGTATGCTGAAAAATGTGAGGTGGAGGGCGCCACCATAAGTTAGCCTAAGTTAGGGGGGGGTGACGTTAAAAGGTTGAGAACCGCTGATCTAAGGTGTTCGTAAAGGAAACTGAGTGCATTCAGTTTAAAAACTTGAACGTTCGTATACAAAACTGAGTGCAATTAGATTCAAACTAAATAAACCGAGAGCAGTTTAGGTTCATTGAGTTTGTTGAGAAGATTACTTGCTGCACGTTGTTGCTGTTTACAAATGGCGTCTGTTGTTATGGAAAAGTATGTTGTTATGAAAAGTATTTTACGTTTGCTGAAGCTGCAAATATAACTTTTTCGAGGAGGAAATTCATGCATGCGCAAGAAACTGCTACGAAGGTACATAATTTTTCAAAGATAATCATTTAGTTGTATTTTTTATGTTAGTAAATTCAAAAATGCATGTTTTAGTGTTGAGATTGAAGTTGATTTAAACCGTTATTAGCAAAATTTGAACTTCTTTTGCTAAATACTTTTGAAAAAATGAAATTTAAGTTGAAATTTCTAAATTTTTATCTGTGTACTTCAATTATGGCCACTCTTTCTTTTAAAAATCCTGTTGATTTTATATTGCGTATGTACTAAAAACTCTCCTCAGCAAAATTAACGCATTCGGGAATTGTAAACAAACACGTCTCCTAGGCGACGAAACTAAATAAACTGAAGTTGTTCGCAAAATCAAAGGAAACTGATAACCACTGACAGCACTAAACACACGCATTCCAATTTTCTTACGAAAACTCGTACATTTACGAATGCACCCTATGTCACAAATCCAAACGTTCGCTTGAACGAACGTGGGAAAATAGACCCCCAATATGTTTTTTGTGCTCAATGGGCGCATTCGTAAACGGCAAACTCGTTGCACGAGTTTTCGTAAGAAAACTGGAATGCGTTTGTTCAGTGCAGTTAAATGCTATCAGTTTCTTTTGCCTTTACGAACAACTTCAGTTTATTCATTTTCGTCGCCTAGGAGAAGTGTTTGTTTACATTATGCGTATGTTGTTATTTTTATCCAGAAGTTTTTAGTACACCCTCCAAAAAAATATTCGAGTAAGAGATAAATTTCCTATTTTAGATTTGAGAATAATAATTGAGTTTTTGAAAAACGCACAACTTGACAGATATGTGGAAAGTCATACTTAAACATAGCCTAATTCATATTGTATGATAATTATTTTTAATATGCGAAACCGACATAGGAAATTTACCTCTTACTCGAATACATTTTTGGAGGGTGTACATACTCAATATAAAATCAACAGGATGTAAAAAGAAAGAATGTCCATCCTTGAAGTGCACTGCTCAAAATTTAGAAATTTCATCTTAAACTTGCATTTTTTCAAAAGTATTTAGCAAGAGAAGTTTAAATTTCGCTAAAAACGGTTTAAATCAACTTCAATCTCAACACTAAAATATGCATTTTTGAATTTACTAAAATGAAAAATGCAAGAAAGTGATTACCTTTGAAAAATTATGTACCTTCGTTGCAGTTTCTAACGCATGCGTGAGTTTCCTCCTCGAAAAAATAATATTTGCAGCTTCAGCAAACGTAAAATACTTTTATAACAACATACTTTTCCATAACAAAGGACGCCATTTGAAAGCGAAAACATCGTGGAGCATGAGTAGCTGCATTGGTAAACGCCAAAGGAATTACACTCGTGCAATGAGTTTCCATGTAAGACTTTCCTAAAGGAAACTGAGTGCATACAGTTTTTAAGCTAGAGCGTTCTTATACAAAACTGAGTGCGATTAAACTGAATGCACTCAGTTTCCTTTACGTTAAGGTGACCAAACGTCCCCATTTTCAGGACGTTTTTATATTTTGTCCCCAGAATGTAAAAATGGAACTGGGGACAATTTTTTAATTATTGCATTGTTTTTCAATTAAATTACTGTTAATTATTGCATTAATTATAAATGTCCCCAGTTTTGTTGTCAGAATCGGGCACATGTCCCCGATTCTGACTACAAAAATCTGGTCACCTTACTTTACGTAGACCTTAGATAGAAACTCGTTGCACGAATGTAACTCGTTTGGCTTTTACGAATCCTCCCCTTGTCAAATTTGTCAACCCGGTAAACTGAGAAAAGAAGCCAAGTTAAGCATAGGCGCCGCCAGGATTTTTCGCAAGAGTGGGCAAAATGTTATATTTTACAAGGGTGGGCAAAACAAATTATTTTAAGATTAATAATTTTATTTATTTTTCCTAACATTTAAGTAAAATTAAAGGTTTGCTTAACAGCATTTTTTTTTCTTTTTTAAATGACCAGATTTCGGATTTTTTATATGCTTTCATAATGTGAGATATCCTTACGCAAGGGTGGGCAAATGCCTATCCTTGCCCATAGCTGGCGGCGCCCATGAAATTAAGGGCAAACGAGCCCACGGCCCGTTCATGGCATCGCCAAAGTGCTTTTTTATGGATAGTATTAAAACCGAGTAAAATGCATGCATTTTTTCAATAAAGGTAAATTATTAAAAGAACTGTGTTACTTAATAGGAAGGAGCTTTGATTTAGATGGTGGCTTAGTCTGTGGGGCCAGTCCCCTCAAGCCCCTAATGACGAATCGCCACTGCTTACATGTACACCCTCCAAAAAAAGTATTCGTGCAAGAGAGAAATTTCCTACGTTTGTTTCGTATATAAAAAATTATTTATCATAGAATATGAATTTGGCTATGTATAAATATTAATTTCCATATTTCTGTCAGGTTGTACGTTTCTCAAAAACTCAATTATTATTCGCAAAATAGGAAATTTCTCTCTTGCTTGAATACTTTTTTTGGAGGGTGTACATTATCTGTATTAAATTCCAGTTCTTTTGGATGATACGACGGCGAAGTGTGACGTCAAGAGCAATGGCCATATTTCTAAACAGTATTTTGGGGACAAATCAAGCATTGTCCTCGAATCCAAGGAAAACTTGGGGACACTAGAAAATATTTTTGGGGACCTATTCGAGGACACAACATATTACCATGTATACCCATACTTTAAATCTTGACTAGCTTTGATACTTAAAAATGAACTCTAATAGCTCTTTATATAAATTGTGTATTCTCATTTCTAATAAATTAATGGAAATATTTCATTCATTTATAAATATTTATTTAAGAAATATGAAAGGAACATCATGTTGAAATATTGCAATTTATTCAAAATTTAACTCTTGGCATAATATTTGTATTTTTCAGAAGAGATTGCTTTTTACATTGGATCATTTTGTGATAATTTTTCATGAAACTTTTTCTAGAGGGTGTACAAAGTATTCCAGTGAAAGAAAATTTTCGTACGTCAATGTCATATTTAAAGCATGGTTCTTCATGAAAAGTGTTTCACCCATTTGTGCCTGGATATTTTTCCGACTTTCTTCGATTTTTACTGATAACACAAACAATAGATAAATTTCTGACGTCAACTTCTTGAACAAGGGATGATTTCTTTTAAAATCATTATGCATAAAAATCGAAATATCAACATCCTACTTGGTCATGTTAAAATATTTTGTAGAGTTGAGGCTCGGTGCTCATGAATAAAGGCTAGGAAAAATAACGTTTTCGACTAATAGCGAAAATGCCGTCCCAAAAAAGGGACGCTAGGCATAAATGGGTTAATCATTAAAAAAACTGAAATGGGAAATGGACGATATCCATGTGACGTCATTTTTCCACCAACACGTGGCCTTTCGGTTGTGTTGATAAGTAATCTTGTAATCTGATTGGCTGAAGTGTATATTTTCCATCGACACGTGACTGAAATAGCCTCGTATCAGTATAAGTTTTAATGTGTTAGCATTTTTTTAATGGGAATCTGGGAAAAGATATCTTTTAGTTGTCATGCACAGGTTCCTGAGAGTTATTGAAACATCAATAGGCAGCACAATACCGAGGCACAATTATTATTTTTGTAATTTTGCTCTCATTACCAAGAGTCCAGCACATAAACCTATGGAGGAAAGGTTGTTTGTTTTCCACCGTCACGTGACTTTTATAGCCTAGAACCTAAGGAGTCGATATCCTCCATTTGGCTCATAGTAAGGTGACCAGATTTTTGAAGTCAGAATCGGGGACATGTCCCCGATTCTGACAAAACTGGGGACTTTTATAATTAATGCAATAATTAACAGTAATTTAATTGAAAAACAATGCAATAATTAAAAATTGTCCCCAGTTCCATTTTTACATTCTGGGGACAATTTGAAAAACGTCCTGAAAATGGGGACTGTCCCCAAAATATGGGGACATTTGCCCCCATAGAGCATTTCGACATGACGTCAGGGCAACTATTTGTAGGACAACTCGGATATTTAGAGGTAGAAAGACGAGTATTCCGCCAATCACCGTCCTCAAACGAACGTTAGTGTGTCCTACAGGAAAGTGTTGCCAAGCTGGTTGCTATGATCTGACGTCATGCAATGACGTAGGTCGAAAAGCTCTATATGCAAGCTCTTTATAATGATCATTATTCCTAGTGATTATCATTATATTCCATCATGATCATTAAACGGTATGCAAGCTCACAGAACGGCAATCATTTTCTTTAACGTACCCGGAAAAACTGCTGAATTTATAATGACTGGTTCAGACCACTCATTATCCGAAGTGATCGTCAATATTTGATTGTGTACAGTCGTAGCCTACGGGGATTATCTCCAGCCTGTTACTTTGGCCGTTTTTCAAAGCTAAAAAGGTAGACAAAAATACGTTCATTTCTAGCCGCTAGATGGCGCGTTTACCGGGGAAAACACATCCCGAATTTCCATTTGTTTACATGCTAAACTGAGTCTTATTTGTGTTCGTTTAAACGCTAATAAAACGCTACAATGAAGTACTGTTGTGTACCGATTTGTAAATCGATAGCTGGAGGATCTATAAAAACAAGTTTCTTTGAATTTCCATCAAATTTAGAGATTAGAGCAGCTTGGATAAATGCTATATCCAAGGAAGGAGAAAAACGGGGAAGTTTGTGGAAATCTACAGATCATTTGGTAGTGTGTGAAAAACATTTCACAAATGATGATTTTAGCAAAAGCACGAAGAGAAAAAGGCTGGTTCCAAGTGCTATTCCGAGTATTTTCCCAGGATATCCATCGTACAAACTTCCAGGATCATCCAAAAAAAGGAAGTCGTCCAGTTCAAGATTTTGTGAAAATACAGTATTGAAAAAGTGCTGTTTAGGAAAGAATTCTGAGACGTACGCCTCAGTTAATTTACCGGCAGAACCAATTGAAAGTAGTTCTGCTAATTGTAATGTTACAGTGCAAAAAAAGAAAGCAACACTTACAACTAAAAAGCTTCACAACCGGTTGAGAGCTCTAAGGAAAGTTAATTCTACATTGCAGAACAGAATTAAAAAATTAAAAAATAAAATTTCTGCCTTAAAAGCAGGAAGAAAGAAAGAAAGTATGGAAGAGCGGCAACTAAAAAAAATAATAAAGGAAAAGTCAGAAAATAAGATGTCTGCTATTATGCTAATGGAGCAAATTTCAAATTATGGCAAGAAAAAAGTTACTCTGAATAGCACAGTTCTAAAATTTTACATTTTGTGGTAGAAACGTTCACCTAAAGGATATGATTTTGTTAGAAACATGGGTATTTTTAATCTTCCTCACAAATGCACATTAAAGAAGTATCTTGGATACTCAACAGGAGAAACTGGGATAACTTCATTAATACAGTTGCGACTTCATCATGAATTTAAAAACATGAAGAAGAAAAATTTGGCTCATTAATAATAGATGAAATGGCAATCAAAGCAAAATTAATGTATGACAGAAAGCTTGATATGTTTTTAGGTAGTTGTGATACTGAAATTGAAAAAATAGGAATCAGTGACGAGTTGGCAAATAATCTTGTGTGTTTCCTTTTTAAAGGGCTATGAACTGATTATAGGATTCCTGTTGCATATTTCTTCACAAACCAATTGACTGGCAATGAACTACATAAATTAACAGTTTCTGTCATAGAAAATGTGGAAAAGGCTGGTTTTAAAATTTTAAGAATAGTAACTGATAATTCTATGTCAGAAACAGATTTATCACAAATAAAATATATTTAGTATTCAGGATTTAAGAATCCCATTCAAAGGACACTAATTTTTCATTAAACATCTAAAGAGTGAAATCCATCAGAAGTTAGATAATTTTTTCATTTTCATTGTTAAAATTAAGGAATTTCACTGCTTGAATATTTACTATCAATACATTAAATCTAATATTGGTAGCATGTAATTAACTATTTGTTATATGTAATTAACTTTCTTTTAGTTCAAGGTTTTTCCTTAAAAATGATATAAATTTCAGGGATTTTTATTTAGAGGCACAATCACCCTTGACAACCATATCTGTGATAAATTTATTTTTACTGTTCACCCTTTTATTAGTTTTCATTAATTTTATGCAATGTATGTAATTTTATGTATGTATTAAAAGTATTATTTTCTAAAAGAATTTGCAAGTTTTTATTTTTGAAAAGCATCATTTTGCTGCAAATGATCAAACAAGCAATAAATGACACATTGATACAAAAATTAAATTTAGTACGACCATTTAATACTGAATCTAAGAGCAAATTGCATTATTTGCAGTGTTGCATGCGATAACGCTATTTAAATACTGCCATTTTGCATTTTCAGTTTTTTACAAAGATTAATCCAAGTTATTAAAACTCTAATGTGTTAAAAATCAAGGAATATTTTCACATTTTTACAAGTAATCCAATAATACATGAAGTTTTTTAAAACTCAGATGCGCGAAATCCGGACCAGCTGATCGATATTTTCCCCGGTAAAAGCGCCCTCTAGCGGCGATATCTTCTCGCCCTATTTCGCGTTTTCAAGGCGAACGTAACAGGCTTAACACAACACAATCGTCGTAGGCTACTGTACAGTGAAGAAGAGGCTTTGTAGTACTTTGGAGATCGTGGTATCGTGGATATTTGCAGACATATTTACATTTGTAAGGTAAAGTATTACGTCGTTTTATTTATTCATATGTTGCATCTTTACAATTTGTTTCAGCTTTTTATTTTATGTGTTGCATTATTAGCTCATAAAATATTGTAAATGATGGTGTTTTTTTAGCACTTGGCTAATTGTATGCGTTTTTTTTTTTTTAAATACACGTGAACAAAATTTGAATGAATGTTAAGATATTTGTGAAAGTGATAGTATTGTAATAAAATTAAATTTAATACGTTCTATCTTTTAAAATGTTTTATTTACCTATTCCAGCCACTAATTTTACCAAATTTGTGTTGGTTAGACTATTATGGTACACATTACATTAAAAAAAAAAAATGATTTATCTACTTTAAGGGCCGAACTTCTTCACTTCGACCTCCATTGATCGATGCTAGATTATTTAAATGTATAATTAATGTAAATTCTGTGCCATGATGTATGCATTTGAGAGTTCCAAATATTTAATTTGTATTGAATATGACTATACATTGCTTATTATAATTGCAACTTTTCCTATAATGTGTTTATTTTTTGCTTATTTAGAAAAACTTGTATTGTTTTTTCACCTTATGATTTCTTCGGTAAAATCATACAAGCCGGTGCCCACCCCATGTAAACATGGCGACAGTCGCTGGAGCTTGGCGGCCGCCAAGCTCCAGCGACTGTCGCCAACCATTTTTCACTATCAGCACATTAAAATTGCACATATATTCCACTAAAAATGAGCAACCAGTGGACCGTTTTTAACTGAAAAAACCTCAGTGGATTCAGCAACCTAGTTGTACAGCTATCTAAACTAGGCAATCAGTGGTCCGTTTTTAACTAAAAAAAACCTCAGTGGATTCAGCAACCTAGCTGTACAGCTATCTAAACTAGGCAACCAGTGGCCCGTTTTTAACTAAAAAAACCTCAGTGGATTCAGCAACCTAGCTGTGCAGCTATGTAAACTATGCAACCAGTGGACCGTTTTTAACTAAAAAAACCTCAGTGGATTCAGCAACCTAGCTGTGCAGCTATGTAAACTATGCAACCAGTGGACCGTTTTTAACTAAAAAAACCTCAGTGGATTCAGCAACCTAGTTGTACAGCTATGTAAACTATGCAACCAGTGGACCGTTTTTTACTTAAAAAAACCTCAGTGGATTCAGCAACCTAGTTGTACAGCTATGTAAACTATGCAACCAGTGGACCGTTTTTTACTAAAAAAACCTCAGTGGATTCAGCAACCTAGTTGTACAGCTATGTAAACTACGCAACCAGTGGACCGTTTTTAACTAAAAAAAAACAACAACAGTGAACTAAGCAACCTAGTTGTACAGCTAATGTAAACTGGGCAAACACTGGCCCGTTTTCAACTCAAAAAAACATCGGTGGATTAAACAACCTAGTTGTACACCTCTTATAAAGTCAGTATGATTAGAATAGCACGTAAATAGCACTTACGAAAACATAAACACTTCAAATATCAATTTAAAATTCACATTAAAAACCTTAAACATCGAAAGATTCGTTAAAAAAGAACACTTACCTCTATTTTTTTGGTAAATAACCGCTCAGAAATGTCCCCAACACCCACCGGCTTATAACGTACTATATTTCTAACAAACACCCACAAATTCTTTTCTTATATTAACATAACACATTTCATTCCCTTCCATCAATAACGCAAACAATTTCAAATTCCCAAACCTGACGAAACACGTATTCTTTATGGTTGCCAGTCACAACTACCACCGGCAGTTGGCGGTGCATCGCTCACTCTCGCGTCAGATTGTTCGCCAATGATTTGTAAACAAACCATTGACATGTAAACAAAGCACCGTATACGGAATATAGCCCATTTCTTCAATCATAAGGTGATTTTCTGTCATCCTACCTCATAAATAAAATTGTAAACAGTCCAACAGTGTTAGAAATTTTCTCCCACATTTAAAGAAAATTAATACAATTTTACTAATTAGTAGTACTATTATTTACTGATTAATAAAACCATAAATTTTCGAATTAAGCATGTTTGACATTATTAATCAGTAAAGCCAATGCAATCCATCTCTAATTTAGTTAGATTTATCTACATATTGCTTTTTTCTAAAAAAATGTTTGAATTGTTTTGTTTACATGCTCAATTATCAGTTTATAAAATCAGATTTTATTTTCTTAATGGACAGCAATTTAAAATTCCATGCATTACCCGACTAAGTATGGGCACTGGGGTAGACATTGCTAATGAAGGTCACTTTCATATTGATACAAGCATATGTATTAACATGTATATAGTTTTTGTGCATACTGATCATATGTGTAATCCCAGGCTGGGCAAGGTCAACTCAGCCTTTCATCCATTGAGTGGGTCAATAAAATAAGGACTTAGGCTTGCTTGGGGTCAAACACTGTGGGCTTCGTGTCAGGCTGACCACCGGGCCTAGGTATATGGCATCCGTATCACAGAGTCCATGGTCACGAAGGTGCCGTTGAGCAGTGCAGGTCTTGTCCCTGCAGAGGGGCTGTTGTGCCAATGTTTGACTTTATCATATATGTCCGCATATGTATCCTGCATATTCATTTTTACCATAGACAATAGTGATTTGGGTCCCAGGGTCCCTAACCCCACCCCCCACTTAGTTATGCCACTGCTTGAGTGACATGTCGTGTGGCATAGTATTAAATGTGTGGCTTCTTTTGAATTCTGCATCCAGTGTGTTGCTACTATTTTGCAATGTGAATTTATAAATTGTATCCCCTTCTCTGTCTGAAATTATCAGATTAGTTAGCATAAGCTGTATGTCATGCAGATACAAGGTTTATTTATTCACCGTTTATTTCATATTCCCCCTGCCTTCCGAAAATTTTTCCTGGTTGCGCTCTTGAAGTGACAATTTGTTTACATTTTTAGTTTCCTTTAATATTGTAGTCTGTTTTTCTTTTTAGGAATATGATCGATACAGTTCATATTTTTTTATGCCTAATAAGTGCTCGTACAATTTTGCTGTACATTTCAAGCAGCAGCATTGTACTTGCACTTTTTCGGCTTGTAAAATAGGATGAAGTTATCTGCCCAGTTTTATAAGCTGCAAGAGTAACAGAAATCTCTGCAGATAAGTGCTGAAGATAGGCGGCAATGTGAACCCTTTGTGTGAGTATCATGATTATTTAAAACAAATTTATTAATGTATTTTATGTATTTGTAATTTAAAAAATGAAAACATTCCAACAAGTTTTAATTTCTTAAATGACTCTTAGAGAAATGCTAAAAACAATGATCACTATTGTCCAATTGCAATGACACACAAGTATAGTCAACAATCGGTGTTCATCCTCAGCGCCTGATTAACACTTTCTGATACTATAGGCCTGCTGTTATTTTGTACCCCCCCCACACCTATTCCTATCACATTCCACAAGTATAAATAATAAATATTGTAGTTTTGAGGCATGGGCCTATTTGGTAATCAGGTTCTGTTCATCCTAGGTGTTTTTCGAAGGGCGCTGTGCCCTCCCCGCCCTACTTGCACTTTGAAA
This sequence comes from Cheiracanthium punctorium, assembly GCA_038373885.1. Lineage (NCBI taxonomy): Eukaryota > Metazoa > Arthropoda > Arachnida > Araneae > Cheiracanthiidae > Cheiracanthium > Cheiracanthium punctorium. The sequence goes on from JAWZYV010012058.1 coordinate 270,026, forward strand.
AAAAAATTGGTGCCATTTAGCCACTCAAAAACAGTGCCCTGCCTGCAGCTCTTCTTGCCCCAATTTCATTCACAGTGCCATCCTCTCCTCTCTGTTTACATTTATAGCGTTGCAGCATCCCTTTCCTTTTTGTTGATAGTCAGCACCTTACAGATTCTTATATTCGTATAGTGCCTCTTTATATTCTGACATGCCCTTGAAAGCTTAAATTGCCCTTTTTTAAGGACTATCATCCTGTCCCTTTTTCATCCTAGCATGATCTCTGCGACAATAAAATGTAAACCTGGCATGAAGACCTATTCATTTTGTCAAACAGAGCAAACCACTGATGTAAGGTCTGTGGAGCAAACTACCTCATCCCTCCTCTCTATAGAACCAACCTACTATTCATTAAAACAGATATACAATTCTGTTCATAGCCAGATTGAAACACACTTGTATTTTTGTTGAAGTAATGGAACAGCTTAATATTGCCCACCCTTCATTTTTGGTGCCATTTGTTTTTCGCCAAACTGGTGCCAGTGCCAAGTACTGTGTTTTGTTAAAGGTTTACCTTTCAAACTCTTGCTGAAACTCTTGAGTTCCAGATTAGGGGCTATCTTTTTTCTAGACACAAAAACATATCACACTTTTATCCACAGTTACTATGATATTATTATCCAAGAGCATGTAAAAGTATATGGATGTCATTTATCATAGCTTCCTTTTTTTTTTTTTTTTTTACATTTTGACAATTTTAAATTATCACTTTTTTTCCCCCTATAGGAACCTTTTTATAAAAATACAAACAAAAAATATCAGCAGAACAGAAAACTTCAGAAAAGTCAGCATAAAACTCCCTAAACCTTATAATTAAAATTCTCCCAATTGATATCCCTTATTACCTCCAAAAAGTCATTGCACAAATAAATTTTCCTATCATAAAAGGTGTATTCAAAAAACTTTACAACTTAAATTCTCAATGCAACTCCGGGCTTGAAAACAGCAGCCATCTTGTTTCTAATCAGAAAATCTTTGACAGTAACATATTTAAACATAATTCCATGTATACTCATACATGAGATATCTATTTGCAACTCCGCTCCGTACTTTCCCCAAAACTTGAAAACTCAAACTTAAAATGCCTAAATCATAAAAGCTTACCTTTTAACTTCTCGATGCAAGTCCTAATTACAAAATGGTGGGCATCTTTCTAAACGCAACACTGTCGACAATAACAACATATTTCATAGCTGCCAAGTGTTCCGTTTTATACGGATTTGTTCCGTTTTTTGAGCTTTGTTCCGTAAATACGTTTTTAGGCCAAAATGTTCCGTTTTTCAGCTTCTGTGGAAGGATTTTTAAAAATTAAAAGAAAAAAGGAAAATCGTGTACATTTTTAGCTTTTGGTAAAGCATTTGTCCTTGTAAATAAGTCAATAAATTTAATTGAATGACATTTATCTTATTATTCTTTCATTTCATTAAAAACTTAAGTCTATTGTAGTAATTGAGCCAAGTTAAGTATATTTTATTTTTAGAAATTAATGATTATATATATGCACATCATCTCTCTACACATAATTTAATTTTAATGTAAAATTTTTAATTGTATATTTAATCGTACATTTCATGACCACGCACTGTGTTCCTTATTTCTGATTTTATTACCACGTGCTGTGTTCCTTATTTTGTTGTTGGAAGGTTGGCAGCTATGCATATTTACTAGGCAAGTTGGAGTGTTTAGGCTGATTAATTTTTTATTTTGTTTCCCAGCTCTGGAATTTTTTGCATAGTTGGTAAAAAATAAAAAATTAATTAGCCTAAACACTCCAACTTGCCTAATAACTTGAAAGGTTGATAGAATCACTTTCTAAAAATATGTGTAATTTCCGTGGCGTAATGGAGTTGTTGCGAATTAATTGTTTCATCTATTCCATCTGTGGTTTGCTGAAGATGATAAATGCCAACGATTCTAATGCGAGAAATTTCATCTGGAAATCGTCCCAGAGTAGCTCAGTGGTACAGCACACCACTGCCCCCCCAACTTGCCTAATAACTTGAAAGGTTGATAGAATCACTTTCTAAAATAACAACATATTTAAACATAATTCCATATGAACTCATACATAAAATATCTATTTGTAACTCTTGGCTTTCCCAAGCTCTTTCACTAATTTGAAAAATCAACACTTATACTCTTTATGTTCCTTTAAAATGCATTTACTTTAACCTTCACAACACTAACTCGTTTTCAATAAACCATAATAAAGCACATGTTTGACATGGCTGATCCGCACTTCAGATGCTACTCCCTTCAATTTTGAAAACATAAATGATTTAATTCCCGAAAAAACAGCACTGTAATCAACGCTCTCTCATTAGCCAATTATAACTCTCTTAGTTGGACCAGGAGGCATAAATGTGAACTCATAATACAATTTGGGTTTCTACAATTGACAATTTATCACCAGGCTTGGTGACGTCTTTTGGCGAGAAATTTGGGTGGGTGATACTAAAGGCTCGCCGAAGTGATGAAAAATAAATGAAAATCTCTGAGTTTGAACTCATTGCTCATAGGCTCGGGTTTAATGGAAAAGCAGTTCTTGGAAGGGAGTAAATCCGATCCCCCCATCTGGCTACATCCTAATGGACCCCACTGAAAAAAAATTCTGACTGCATTGCTGAAACTAAAAACTTACACATTTTTCTGAGATGCTATAATTCAAGGGCAACAGTTTGGTTGTGAGTGTGAAAAATATTGGTGTGCTAAATACATTGTTTTTTACTTTCGGCAAAAAATTTGCAGTCTGTATTATCCAGGAGAAATAAATTTTGATTGAATTAAAAACATATTGTTCATTATTACTTGCAAAGAATGCAATTAAGATTTTTGTCCAGTATGGCAAAATGCTTAGAATGGGTCCTGATAATATTAACTCTTGCTTATCGACAGTAAAATATTTCGATATATATATACAGTAGAAGATCTTTATAATGCAAACCTCGAAACGCAAGGTTTTGCATTATATAGAATTTTGCGTTACATGGATCATTCACTTATATCATTAAACTTCCCTAGTAAACATATTAAAATATAGCTGGACCACATAAATATAAGGCTTAAAACTTTTTTTAAAATACAAATACTACTTTAAAAAACAAAAAAAAAGGAATTGATTTATTTACAGAAAAAATAAATAAATTGAAATTACCTAAAGCATTAAAGTTTATTTGTTAAACAATATAGTAATTTTGATTTGTTTTAGAATTTGAAATCTCTCAACTTTTCTTGCAACCTTTGAACAGGTAATAATTTTACTTTGGTTACACAGTCTTGTGTTTCTAGTAATTTAAAATATTGATCTCTTATGGAAATTTCTTCAGATTCTGAAAGTTTTCAACTTTCTCTCCAGCATTTGATTCTGTTTCAGAATTGTTTTCCTCTTGTTTTGAAACAGAGGAAATTATTTCAGCACTGGTCAAATGATTAACAATTTGTGACTTATCATCAATTACCAAATATTCAAAATGTTTTCTTCATGCAGGTTTGCAAACTGAGTACTTTCCATTTTGTGCACAATGCATTAGTTCAGCAGTTTTCATTTTAACTAATGATGGCTTAAATCCAGTTCCAAAATTCAGTTTTAAAATAGTGTTACATTGAGAAAACTCTCCCTCCCCTACTTCTCATAGACTGTTTAAAAGTATTTTACTGTCAATATTGAGACATAAGCATATCGTCGGTCGGGCAGGGGGCGGGGGCATGTGCCCCCCCCCAACTTTGTTTAGAAAATCATTCATTTTAAAACCTTTCTTCTTGCCAAACTTAAAGAAACATGGCTATTTTTACTTTAGAATATGCTATGTGCATTCCCCACCCACACACACAAACATTAAAAAAAAACCTTTTGGTGATGCTACGCGCGTATGATTTAGGAAGCCAAGTAACGGCATACGATTTAATAAAAAAAAGAAATCAATGTTTTTAATTTACAAAGAGAAATATAACTAAATAAATAAACGTCTATTTGGGAAGTCAATGGGAGAAAGAGAGTGGTTCGGTAGTGGAGGGAAAAAGGGAGGTTTTTTTTAAAGTAAACATTTCTTCCTCTTCGACTGGCCGGCCAGCTGTTATGCTGATAATGCATAATGCATGCATGGGAGAATAATTGTTTATTTTAAGCTTGGCATGTTGTGGGATTTATCTAATGTCTTAAAATTAATTCCCTAGGAAAGTAATTAAAAAAAAAAAAAGCAGATTATAGAAATTTCTTAATTGTGCTTTTCTCTGTTTACATCCACAGTGTTAATGCGGTTTATGAAGAATTGCGGTATATCAATCTTCTACTGTATATATATATATATATTTGTACTTATGCTCACTTTTACAAAATCTGATATTCTTGATAATATTTCACTTACTGAAGACCGTTGTATTAAAATGAATTTTTGTCTAAAATTTAAAATGGTTGTATAAAAACAAATATAATTTATACTGTACATTTCAAACAAAATACAGTCAACTCTCTTTATAACGAAACACGATATAACGAAGAAGGATTTCTTATTTAGTTGGTCTAATGTTAAAATATAGGAGATTTAAAACCTTATAGCGAAATCATTATAACGAATTTTACTTTATAGTGAAATAAAATTAGTTTGAAATTGAGTTTAGTCGACTTTTTAATTTGGCAAAAAATAAAATGGTTGATGTGCAATTTTGGGGGGAGATGATTATAACGCTTGCTGCAATTTATCGTAATTTTATCATCTGCTCCTTGGATTATGAATACACCTCAGAATAAGTTTTTGAAATTTTCATTCCGTTGGAATCGTGCATTTTTCTGCGCAGCTTTTCTCCATCTATTTTTAATGTAATACATCCAGAAAAAGAATGTTAGAAATTAACAATTTTAATTTTGTTTAATCACCTCATGAATAATGACATACTTTCCAACTTAATGAAATAAAAACCAAAATAGGTAAGACCCACGGATTACAGACCCACTTTTAATATATAGCACTTTAGTGCATATTTAAAATCTGAAAGTGTTACAGATTTTTTTTTTCCCCTTTCCGTTTTTTGATAAAGGCCAATATATCCAGAAGCTCTTCAGAATTAGTATACGATGAAAATAATTTGTTCCTGTTTGTAGGTTTTTATCATTTAACCATTTTATTTGTGTAACCAGGGGCGGCCCAACATAGTAAGCATCACATCTGGGCGCTGGCTTCGAAGGGGCGTCATTTAGAACTCAAAAACTAAGTAGAACGTAAAAGGGGGACATCATTTTTATATTAGCAGGGGGCGACACTTACCATAGGGCTGCTCCTATTTGTAACCATCTTAATTTTAAATTCCATTCAGAATCAGAGATTTCAGGGCCAAGGAAGACGGTGAGGAACATGAAATCGTTGATTCGTCATCTTGGTTCTCTTCGAACAAGATTTATTACGATGACGAACCAACTGGTTGCCGGAGGCGGCTAGTAACTTGTATAAAACTAAAAGATATTGCTTACCTTTTGCGATTACCTCGAACATTGTACACTTTGGCAAGTTATCTCCACTTCGTGAGGTAGCACACTTCACTGGCAATTAGAGATTTGTTTTTAGAGTATCCAACAGATTTATTTGAGAAGGCAGAGATATGAATATTTCTGTCATTCCCAAAAAATCAGTTAGCATATTACTCTTAAAACTATACGGCTGAAATCCGTAAAAGCACAGACTCAATCCTGTAATTTAGTAATTATTTTCATTCGAAGTATTTAAAAATTTATTTTTGATAAAGCAACATGAACAGGAGCAAATAAATAGATAAACTATATATTATAATATATTTGTATCTAACCAGTCGTGAGATGTGGAAAAAAGAGTTCACACACATACACACACACACACAAAAAAAAAAAAAAATGCACTAGTACACTAGGGATTTATTTTATTTTTTTTAATCTGAAAAGGAGTTCATAAGAAGAATCTTGGGAATCTGTTTCAACAAAATATTATACTAGTAGTCGACTACATAAGAGGTGCTTATCAATATTTTTAAATTATAGAAGGTGTTTACAAAAAATATAAAATCTTGAGATCCATTGTTAAAACATATCCAGTAAATTCTTAAAATCAGGGATTGTACATACATGTGTTACATGTAATAAATACATATATGTTAAAACATGTAATTCAATGAACTATTCAGCATTCTTGTATACAGGGCGATTCATAATTTGAGGGACGAGGTAGGTTATAACAAGACGGTCCAGAATAACACAGCGATGAGAGGTTGGAAACATCGTCTTCTTGAACCTATTAATATCCCTTTGGAAGATATGTTGAAGTAACAGTGAAATTTCCGGCCAGGTTTTTTCAAAAACTATTGCATCTTTCACAAATTGCACTTGATAAAAATTTTTAATTCAGATTTTTTAAATTATTACATTGATGAAATTGTCAGTGGAGAGCCAATTCTTTATAAAACTTGGCTAAGAAATTAGATTCCCCACAATTCAACACTTCTTCTAACGTGATTATTAACAGATACATGAAGAAGACATTTCTGATGCCGCATTGCTATGTGATTCTGAGCTATCTTGGTGTACATTCTACCCTTCCTAAATGTTTGTCCCTCTAATTTTGAACCACCCTGTATACCACCTGTGAAAAAATAGTGCCATAACACAAATGTTGTTCCTACGTTACTACTATCAATGAATCCAAAAAAAAAAAAAAAAAATGTAAATTATCTTAAGTTAGGAGACTTAAATTTCCAAATTATGTGGCTCTTGGTGTGTGCAATAGGATACAAATATCTAAAGAAGTTAAGACCTATTGAACTGTTTTTGTGAGCAGTTAAATTTTTTACAAAACCAGCTTCTTGGAGTTTGCCTAATATTGTTGCAAGGATGTTGAGAAAGATATTCTTGCAAGTTATGCTAACTAAACAAGAAAAGTTATATCTTAAATGATAAAATTAACAAATTAGCACATCTAGAAGACACGAAAAACTTAAATAATAAAGTTTTAAAAAAAATGCTTGAATATTATTATATAGATAGAAATAAATAATCAGGTAGTTTAATAAATTATCTAACATTTTGTGTAGTATGTTAATTAAACAAGATAATTTATAATATTTTAAATAACTTTAATAAATGTAGCACACAAAGTAAAACATGCTAACTTAAAATAAATCGTAAAGTTAGGTCAATAGTAAGATATACACAAAATATAAACACCTTATATCAACTGATGAAAATTATCCATTTATCAACTGATGAAAATTGAGCACTTTTACATGTACTAATTAAGTACAACATGTTATCTTAATATATAAAAATCCAGTGTCCGTGTGTATGTTCCAAAATAACTCAAAAACGGGTCAACTGATATTCATGAAAGTTGGCATATATATGTAATTTGGTCCAACTTAGATAATAGGATAGTTATTATTCAAATTAATGGTCTTAATAATTAATAAAAAACTGATCATCAACGTTGATTGTTGTTACAGTGAAATCCCTCTATAACGATATTTTGGGGGTCAAAATAATATATCGTTGTAAAGAGAATTATCGTTATAGAGAGAATCGATATTGGAACGAAAAGATTTTTGATTTTTGTTCTTCATATATCCCATACCCTGCGGTGTCACCAGAAAGTGTGCTGTTTTCATTCAGCACACCCTCTCAAATAATATATAATAAATAAAAGGAGAGAAACATGTTTATAGTTTTCAGTAATTTTCACAACCCTCACAAATTTTAGTTAAATACCCTTGCCGCCTCGCCAGGGATTCTAGCGGATATATAGCTTATAAATATTTATAGCATATTTGAATAACAAATATATAATGTCTAAATAAATAGTACCTGAATGCCGCAAAAGCGTTTTTAAAAATGTATTAAATATTAATTGAAAATACATACCCATTAATTTATCGTTATTTATTTTGCTTCATGCCTTTATCAAAATCTTTTATGATGTTGAATTTCACTTCGATATATATTTGTTTTATTTTAGCCATTTGCTTTCGATTTTCACTAAACAAACTTCAAAGTAAACAAAACTCCTAAATAATTTAAAATATCCTCGTGTAATGATCGACCTCGATAGGATTTATCGGCGGTTAAAATTCTTACTCAAGTTCAGACAAAAGAACGTATCGTTTTCTATATCAGTTCCGGACCGGTGAAAGGAATCCTTGACCATTTTTTAAAGAGGGGGATAGGAATCAAAGATGTGTCATCCAGGAAATGCCAACTGCCCTTCCACCTTACGAGAAATGCTCTTTCTCATTACCATAGTGTTACATCAGCAAAACGAAAATTAGAAGACTTTCTTTGGCAGAGGCGTGGTCCAACCCGTTCCAACCACATTTTACCTCGACTTTCTTTGAGTAGCTTTCAATGTCTGTGAGTTGGGCTTCTGATGCATCGTTGAAAAAAAAATATATCGTAGTAGGGAGAATTATTGTGATGTAAGGGATAATTATTACCATCGTTGTAGAGAGAATTATCGTTTTAAAGGATCAACTCGTAATACAGGGAACTGTTTTACATTAATCTAAAGGGAATTCAGCCAGGACTATGAAAAAATATCGTAATAGAGAGAATTATTGTTACAGAGGATATCGTTCTAGCGAGATTCTACTGTATTAATCGTAGATTCCATAAGTCTGGAACAGATGGCGCCTTAAGAGAATTCTTTATGTACAACTGTAGTTTAATGTGTATTTGTGTACTGCATAAATTCAAGAAAAAGTGTTTATCCAAACCGGCAGTCACGAACACGGTCAAAAATATTGGAACATTACTACGAAGAAAATTAATAACATCTGCGATATTGAAATACTCAACTCATAGCTTATCGTCTGCTTCTAAAGGGATAAAAGCGTTTTATTTTATTTTTTCCGAAATTTGCAACCGAAATAACTTTTTTATTGTTTTGAAAAAAAAAAAAAAAGAACAGTTTAACAGTTCTCGCTTTAAACGACATCTTATTATTTGCGTATGTTTTATTTACAGAAAAATACTCATTTTACAGAGGAAGAAACCTAAAAGAACATATTATATATTTTTCATATATCTTATCTTATCTTAATATATAAAAATCCAGTGTCCGTGTGTATGTTCCGAAATAACTCAAAAACGGGTCAACTGATATTCTGATTACGTTGATTGTTGTTATTAATCGTAGGTTCCATAAGTCTGGAACAGATGGCGCCTTAAGAGAATTTCTTTACAGAGAACTGTAAAACATTGTCCTTTGCATCTCATAGATGGCGCCACACCTTAATGTGATATAGTTTCTTAGACTACACTCTATACATGTCTTATTTTGCCTATACCACGCACTATTTTTAGTAATATGCGACCCAAAAAATCTAACCTTACTGCCCGTAGCAAGAAGACTCGATATGCACGTATTGAAAGAGCTCATGAATCAGTCGAACAGAGAGCAGAAAGAAATGCAGCTCAAAGAATTCGCACAGCTGAAATTCGGGCATGAGAATCACGAGAACAGCGTGATAATCGTCGACAAGAAAATGCATTGCGAACCAGGGTGGCACGTCAACAACACATAGATTCATTTAGAGAACAAAACCGAGAAAATCATCGGACCAACCGCGCAGTAACACGTGGATCATTTGTTCGTCTTGCATTTAATTATGAACCAGACATCAATTACTCGGCTGATTCCAAGGTTACTACTGGTGCGATGGACAAAATATGCAATTTTTGTCAGGCGTTAAAATTTCGCAATGAAACACCCGGCTTGTGTTGCGCATCAGGAAAAGTTGTATTGTCACCACTCCCTACTCGCCTGAACCTTTGAAATCCCTTCTTTCTGGCATTTCAAATGAATCAAAATTATTTTTGCGTAAGACACGAACATTTAATTCTTGCTTCCAAATGACGTCGTTTGGAGCATCCAAAGTTTGTGATTTGTCATCTGATGGTCGTAATTTTGAGACAACATTCAAAATTCAAGGCCAGGTATACCATAAAATTGGGTCATTGATGCCAATGCCAAATAAAGATCTAAAATTTCTTCAGATCTATTTTATGGGCAATTTTGAAGAACGTGTAACAACTCGATGCCAGTATAATTTCATTGAACAAGCAGAAGAGAGAGCAATTGTATTGTCATTAGAATTATTTTTGGAGAACAGTAATCAATTGGTTCAATTGTTTAAAAGAGTGTCACCACAATTAAAAAGTGACAATTATCAAATTGTCATCAAAGCGGACAAAGTACCTTTGGGAGAACACGCCGGCAGATTCAATGCACCAACCGTTGATGAAGTTGCTATTATTATGGTCGGTGATCCAGTTGACAACAGATCCATAAAAATTACACGCAGAGATAATTCAGTGAGTAGAATTTCAGATTTACACCGTTCATACGATGCACTCCAGTACCCACTGATATTCTGGCAAGGACAAGATGGATACCATATCAATATTAAACAGTGTGATCCAGTCAATGGTAATGAATTAAATAAAAAGGTTAGTTCAATGAACTACTATGCGTATCGATTAATGATTAGACACAATCAGGACAACTATATCCTTCGATATCGTCAATTGTATCATCAATACGTTGTGGATATATTTGCTAAGATTGAAAGTGAACGTTTGCGATTCATTCGGTTCAACCAAGCTAAACTACGATCAGAGGATTACATTCACTTACGAGATGCTATTGTTGGAAACGTCGATGGAAATTTAAACACCAATGAAATTGGCAGTGCTGTTATTTTACCTTCCAGCTACATAGGTAGCCCACGAAACATGCAAGAATACATGCCGGATGCAATGACTTATGTACGTCATTACGGTCGTCCAGATTTGTTTATAACATTTACGTGTAATCCAAATTGGGAGGAAATCCAATCTTTACTATTACTAGGTCAACAATCAATACATCGTCATGATATTACTGCACGAGTGTTTAAACAGAAGTTGAAATCTTTGATTGATTTTATAGTAAAATATTCAGTTTTTGGCAAAACGTGTTGTTGGTTGTATTCAATTGAGTGGCAGAAATGAGGCTTACCTCATGCTCACATTTTAATTTGGCTTGAAGATAAAATTCGTCCAGAGGAAATTGATCAAATTATTTCAGCCGAAATTCCAGATTCTTCAATTGATGAAGAATTATTTAATATTGTTACAAGTCATATGATTCATGGACCGTGTGGAGCGTTTAACATGACATCACCATGCATGGAAAATGGGAAATGTAAGAAACATTTTCCTAAGAAATTCACAAATGATACCATTACTGATATTGATGGTTATCCATTGTATCGCCGCAGAAACGCTGATAATGGTGGTCATACATATAAAATGAGAACTTCAAATTCTAACCAATTAGAAATTGACAATCAGTGGGTAGTACCATACTCACCACTACTCTCCAAAACGTACAAGGCTCATACTAATGTTGAGCTTTGCAGTTCTGTGAAATCCATTAAGTATATTTGCAAGTACGTTAATAAGGGCAGTGATTTGGCCGTATTTGGAGTACAAAATATAAACGAAAATGATGAAATAGCACGCTACCAAATGGGTAGATACATTAGCAGCAATGAAGCTATCTGGCGCATACTTAGCTTCCCCATACACCACAGAGAACCTGCTACACAACATCTTGCAGTGCATCTTGAAAATGGACAACGTGTGTATTTCACTGAAGAAAATTTTCTCCAAAGAGCATGTGAACCACCATAACCGACACTAACCAAATTTTTCACTGTTTGTCAAAAAACTGATGTGTATGGTCAATTCGCAAAAACACTATTATACACTGATATTCCATGCTATTTTACATGGAACACGTCAGCTATAAAATGGGAACCACGTAAAAAGGGAGAACCACATCCTTCAATTGCAGGCATATTTAAAGCTAAGACACTGGGACGACTTTATACTGTACATCCAAAACAACGTGAATGCTTTTTTCTGCGTTTGGTTGTTGGTGAATGTTCCTGGACCAATCTCTTTTCAATTTTTACGAACAGTTAATGGCCAAGTGTTCAGTACGTATAAAGATGCATGCCACGCGTTGCAACTTTTAGAAGATGACAACCGTTGGGATCTGACACTTGCTGATGCTGCTTTAACGTCCTCGCCGAGTAATATTCGTCAACTATTTGCCATTATTTTGACGACATGTTTTCCAACACAGTCATCTACATTGAGGGAAAAATATAAGAACTACATTACTGAAGATATACTCTACCGATATAAACAAGTACTCTCCAAACTTAGACTTCACACAAGATATGTATAACGAAGCTTTAATAATGATTGAAGATTTATGTATTATGATCTCAAATTCACCACTTAGTCATTATGGTATTCCATCTCCTAATCGCCCAGCTACAGACTTAGTAAATAGTGATTTGCAGCGAGAAGAACAATTTAATAATCGTGATTTAAATACATTTGTTACTAACAATGTACCATTATTAACTGACGAGCAGAACATATGCAATCGAATTATGTTGGCTGTTGATGCCAAACAAGGCGTTTTTTTCTATTTAGATGCACCAGGTGGGACCGGTAAAACATATTTGTTATCTTTCATCCTTGCGAAACTACGGTCACAACAAAAAATTGCATTAGCAGTTGCATCATCAGGCATAGCTGCTACTTTGTTGGATGGTGGGCGGACAGCACATTCTGCTTTCAAGCTACCATTAGATATTCATAACAATCCAAATGCAATGTGTAATATCAAAAAAAGAAGCGGAATGGCAGCAGTGTTACGGAAGACTTCGATCATAATTTGGGATGAGTGTACTATGGCTCATAAGCATTCGCTCGAAGCATTAAATAGGACTATGCAGGATTTAAACAATAGTGACAGACTTTTCGGTGGTACTATTTTATTACTATCTGGTGATTTCCGGCAAACGTTGCCAGTTATTCCTCGCTCTACTTTTGCAGATGAAATTAATGCATGTCTAAAACAATCAATTTTATGGAGAAATGTTGAAACACTCAGACTGACAGAAAACATGCGAGTACAACTCCAAAATGATCCAACAGCACAAGAATTTTCTAAACAATTACTGGCTCTTGGAAACGGTGAAATAGAATTTCATCAAGATACTCAACATATTAGATTGCCAGATAATTTCTGTACTGTTGTTCAAACTAAAAATGAACTGATTGAGAGTGTCTTCCCAGACTAAATAACTATTTAAATCATGACTGGCTTAGTAATCGTGCAATTTTGGCAGCGAAAAATGTTGATGTTGATCTGATTAACTACCAGATACAACAATTATTACCAGGTGATTTAATGTCATTTAAGTCTATTGATGCTACTGTAGAAGAAAACGAGGCAGTGAATTTCCCAATTGAATTTTTAAATTCTTTAGACATATCAGGAATGCCACCACACAGATTGAAAATTGGATCACCGATTATTCTACTGCGTAATTTAAACCCTCCTAAACTATGCAACGGTACACGTTTGGTGATCAAAAGAATCACTGGAAACGTTCTTGAAGCAACTATTTTGACAGTAAAGTTTAAAGGAGAAATTGTTTTGTTACCACATATTCCGATGATACCATCCAATTCTCCCATACCATTTAAAAGACAACAGTTTCCCATTCGCTTAGCTTTCGCGCTGACTATAAATAAATCTCAAGGCCAAACAATGTCTATTTGCGGCTTAGACTTAGAAAATCCATGTTTCCCCCATTGGCAATTATACATGGCGTGTTCACGAGTAGGAAGACCATCAAGTTTATTTGTATTAACGAAGGACCGATTCAGAAAAAATATTGTACATCGATTGGCGCTTCATTGAACATCAACTGTGATTTATTACGATTAAAGATAGTATTTAGATTTTAGATTAGATAGATTTTAGAGTATATATATCAAATTAAAATATTTAAAGTATTTATTAAATAAATGTTATTAAAATGTTATGTTAATTTGTGTTAAATTTTGTCTTTCAAATCCTGCTTAAATCACTCAGCCACAGCAACGCGTGGCCGGGTCTGCTAGTAGTAGTATATTTTTAAACACTAACATAGTAAATGTGGGATATCTTAATTAAAAGCACATTACAAGAAATCGTGTGGTTTAAAAAAAAAAAAAAGAAAAAAAAAAAATGCTATTGTGTGTGTGTGTGCAATGCACTCTGCATAACTGTGTATTATTCAGGAGTGTTAGAAAAAATATGAGCTGCAGTTCATGCATTTCAAAAGAGTATAATTAACATAAAGACGAAAAGAAACTATAAAACTTTAATCATACTCACCATAAAACTTTAACATTCCAACTCTAAGGAAAGCAAATACAAATCGCAAATTTAATTTGCGAGTTTAATCTGTATACCTTTGTACATAAAAATTATCTTTACAAAACTGACTATTGAATTTATATCGTTATTGAAATGTTTTACGACTTTTGCAAGTTCTTTTATTTCTATTCGATCTATTATATTGCATAGCAAGGCTTAAAAATCCACTTTCAGCCATCATGAGCTCACCGTTAAAATCAAAACAAACTCGCTAGCTGCTAGCAGACAGGGTACAGCAGGGCAAATTCTGCATTACGTCATATTAATAAACACCTCTGCTAGAAGACCTCTAATTGGTCTACATTCGATATAATCGATATCGCCTCTAAAAGTTGTTTTGGAGAAAATGATCGGGGTATGTTCTGACGTCAGAGATAATGATCATCATTTTCTTTGAGTTTGCATACGAGATAGTGATACGATCATTATTTTTTAGAAAATGATTGTATCATTATCACTTCATTAGTTGAGTTGTCTGCATACAGGGGTCAGTCACCTTACTCATACCATGGCTGACTGGGATCTTCCCTTCCCCGGCTATCCAGACGAAACCCAGAACAATAGGAAACCCCGTATAAGCGGTAGTTCGCATTCCTTCCGCCGTGGCGTAGTTATATGTCCTGAACAGAGCGATTTAAAGGGCCAGTCCATATGATTAAAAGGGCATTAAAACTGTCAAAAATGCTTGATTAAATTTTTTTTTGTTTTGTTTTGTTTAAACAGAATGTATCTTTATCTATAAATATTTTGAAACGTTTCTTCAACCATGCACATATTGAAAAAAAATTTAAGAAATTGTTAGTTGGTTAATGCTTTTAGTAGCTTCCTCGACATGTAATAAATTAATAATAAATAAATATATTAATTTATGTTTTATTTAAATCTTCAGAACACTGTAATACACTGCTGGCCATCGTAAATGCAACACCCTGAAGGAAGCATGCAAATAATATGAAATTTACAACATGCATTAGCTGAGGTGAGATATGCAAATGATTAGAATTTCAGCGCAGACGCACATCAAGCGCGCCTGTGGCGCCACCTCAAAGCGCTATTTAAGGCTTGGAGATTTCGACGGTTTCAAGTACAGCAATTGTGTTTTTCTTGCTTTTTTTTTCAAAAAAACGATAAATTATGCCTCGTAGGAAACAACGATCATCTTTTGATCAAGTATCCGAGTTTGACAGAGGAAGGATAGTGGCATACCGAGATTGTGGGTTATCTTTCAGGGAAATCGGTCGTCGTATTGGACGAAACCAAACAACTGTGATGCGGATATGTGATCGTTGGGTGCAGGAGGGTACGACGGACAGACGTGATCGACCGCATCGACCTCAGTGCACCACGTCACGTGATGACAGGCAGATTGTACGCATGGCAGTGACGGACCGCTCAGTCACATCACGAACCATATCACAGCAGATTCAGTCTGTAACGCATCATCCAGTGTCTGCGCGTACCATTCGACGTCGTTTACAGCAGAATGGTCTGTCCGCAAGACGTCCGTTGCTTTGTCTACCTCTGACGCGGAACCACAGACGTCTCCGCCGCCAATGGTGCGATGAAAGAAGGATGTGGACGACAGAATGGAATGAAATTCTCTTTACTGACGAGTCACGCTTCTGTATGCAACACCACGACGGTCGGATTCGAGTCTGGAGACACCGTGGAGAGAGGATGCTGAACAGCTGCATTATGCACCGTCACACTGGTCCTGCACCGGGTATTATGGTATGGGGCGGTATCGGATATCTCTCTCGCACTCCTCTAGTACGCATTGCCGGTACTTTAACCAGCCAGCGCTACATCTCCGAGGTGTTGGAGCCAGTTGTCCTTTCTTACCTTCAGGGCTTGCCAACAGCCATATTTCAGCAGGATAATGCACGGCCACACGTGGCACGCATTGTCCAAGGGTTCTTCGTCAATCACCAGATTGAATTGCTTCCCTGGCCGGCGCGCTCTCCGGATCTTTCGCCGATAGAAAACATGTGGTCCATGGTTGCTCAACGACTGACCCAGAGTTCATCCCCAGCTGTCACACCAGATCAACTTTGGCAACGTGTGGAAGCTGCTTGGTCTGCTGTACCCCAAGAACACATTCAAAGTCAGTTAAAACTTTTTATTTGGGAATACCTTATTCCCCCGTACACGATATATATTTCGGTTACACACATAACCATCTTCAGTCGTTTCTGGAGCTCTCACTAATGGCGGCTTCTTTTTATATCTTCGTCGTTCTTCTTGAAAGTTCGATGCATGACGTCGTCCCATGATTGGTCGATTGTATGAAGCGTATCGTTGATGCTGCCCTCTGTCGTCAATATTTCTAAGCTCTCACGAATGTAGGCATATATACTATTTTTAAAGTTGGCTATTTTTTTAATATTTTTAAAATCAATGGTAATGGGCTCTTTCAAAGCTAGACGGGCTAGGGCGGTACTTTGTTTCTGGAGGTTAATGTCTTTAAAATGTTCGTTTTTTCGTTCTTTAATTTTCCTTTTTGTAACGCCGATGTAGCAATTTTCTTTATTAGTATCGTTTGACATAAAATTAATTTTATAGATCCCTGCGGTTTCGATGGGGTTGATTGGGTCTTTTTCCGATCTAATGCGCTGAAAGATTGTTTTATTAGGTTTAATTGGAATACGTAAGTTCTTTTTACTGGCGATATTAGAAAGTTTATTGGCTATCCCTCGGCTAAAGGGGATAGCGGTAGTAAAACGTGGTTTATCTTTTTGACGGTTGTCTATAACATTTAATTTTCGTTGCCTAGCTTTGAAAACTTTGTCGAAAATTTCTCGAGGGTAGTGGGCGTCTTGACATTGTTTCTTTATGAAAGCAATTTCTTTTTGAAGGAGGTCGTCGTTAGAACACACTTTGAAAGCGCGGTCGATATAGGAACGAATAGCAGCAATTTTATAGTTGAAAGGGGTTTTAGATTTAAAATTTACTATATTAGTATTACAAGTAGGTTTTCGAAAAATGGTGGTCTCTATGAGATTATTGTTTCTGGTTATGTTCACATCTAAGTAATTGAGGCTATTATTGATTTCTTTTTCGTAGGTAAATTTAATGTTCGGGTCTATGGCATTAAGTTGATTGATCAAATTATTTTCTTCATTATTGTGGGTGGTAAGGATAGCGAAGATATCGTCGACATAGCGAAGCCAAAGTTTGATGGTATTATTGTGTGTCTGTTTAATCTGTTCTTCAAGGATTCTCATTTTCCAGTCGGCAATTGTTCCAGGATCTCATTTGTGGAGAGCCATTACATTGATTTTAAAATATTAAAAAATAGCAACTTAAAATATTATTGCTACATTGTGAAGTTAAAATATTCACATGGGCATCACTACCCATAAATCGAATCATGGACGATATGCCGACTGGAAAATGAGAATCCTTGAAGAACAGATTAAACAGACACACAATAATACCATCAAACTTTGGCTTCGCTATGTCGACGATATCTTCGCTATCCTTACCACCCACAATAATGAAGAAAATAATTTGATCAATCAACTTAATGCCATAGACCCGAACATTAAATTTACCTACGAAAAAGAAATCAATAATAGCCTCAATTACTTAGATGTGAACATAACCAGAAACAATAATCTCATAGAGACCACCATTTTTCGAAAACCTACTTGTAATACTAATATAGTAAATTTTAAATCTAAAACCCCTTTCAACTATAAAATTGCTGCTATTCGTTCCTATATCGACCGCGCTTTCAAAGTGTGTTCTAACGACGACCTCCTTCAAAAAGAAATTGCTTTCATAAAGAAACAATGTCAAGACGCCCACTACCCTCGAGAAATTTTCGACAAAGTTTTCAAAGCTAGGCAACGAAAATTAAATGTTATAGACAACCGTCAAAAAGATAAACCACGTTTTACTACCGCTATCCCCTTTAGCCGAGGGATAGCCAATAAACTTTCTAATATCGCCAGTAAAAAGAACTTACGTATTCCAATTAAACCTAATAAAACAATCTTTCAGCGCATTAGATCGGAAAAAGACCCAATCAACCCCATCGAAACCGCAGGGATCTATAAAATTAATTTTATGTCAAACGATACTAATAAAGAAAATTGCTACATCGGCGTTACAAAAAGGAAAATTAAAGAACGAAAAAACGAACATTTTAAAGACATTAACCTCCAGAAACAAAGTACCGCCCTAGCCCGTCTAGCTTTGAAAGAGCCCATTACCATTGATTTTAAAAATATTAAAAAAATAGCCAACTTTAAAAATAGTATATATGCCTACATTCGTGAGAGCTTAGAAATATTGACGACAGAGGGCAGCATCAACGATACGCTTCATACAATCGACCAATCATGGGACGACGTCATGCATCGAACTTTCAAGAAGAACGACGAAGATATAAAAAGAAGCCGCCATTAGTGAGAGCTCCAGAAACGACTGAAGATGGTTATGTGTGTAACCGAAATATATATCGTGTACGGGGGAATAAGGTATTCCCAAATAAAAAGTTTTAACTAATTAATCCGCCGTATTAAATAATGTTTTATGTGTCTTTATTACATTCAAAGTCTCTTTGAATCAATGCCGAGGCGTGTGGCAGCTGTGATCTCCAACAACGGCGGCTACTCTGGGTACTGATTTTGGCAGGAACCACGCTTCATAGAATGCTGTAAATTTAATCATTTGTTACTTGGTCAACATGTTATCTACACAATAAATTTTGTTGTGATATCTCTTGTTTTTCTTGGTGTTGCAATTTGGGTGGCCAGCAGTGTACTTTTTAAAGACTTGTTTTTCGGAACTCCTACTTATTTTAATATATTAATACAGCATTCTCCCTATACGTAAAAAACACTTAAAATACTGGGGTTAAACAATAAAATAAATGAAAATTTTGTGAAAAAAATACTCATGAAATGTAATTATAAAGTTACGATTGTTTGCCAAAAATTCTTTCGGGTG